>APFE030146225.1:276099-302495 GCA_000404065.3 Pinus taeda
ATAGATATACAAATTATCATAGATACAAATTATCATAGATTTATATTTAGTTTTGTAAGCCTAATTTATAGATTGTAAAAATTAAAAAAATGATTAGAGAGATTTCATCTTAAGCAACACACTTTAATAATAAGAAATTGTTATATATAAATAGAGATTTGTGAATAAAAAATGTTGTATATCAGTGTTTATTTGAGAGCCAGGTTAGCAGAAAGTCAAATTAAAGTTGACCAACACATAGCTAAAAAAATACCCTCCTTTATGATAATTACAAGCATAAAAAAAGCGTGGAGTTGTAGATATTGCACGCCTAGATAGGAGACAAAACAAGAGAGGCATACACCCTCCAAAAAACAACACACCCTTATGACCCAAATTTATACAGGTATAGAAACAACAGAGAAGAACTAGATCAATAATATATGAGATGCACAATAGCAAAAATGACAAATATATACAGGAGCAAATAGTCCAAATCCAGTTGACTGAATGCCCAATTAACACAAACAAAAGCGTCTTCTCCAACCAAACTAGCGAAGACCATAAGAAAATTTTGATATCATCCAAGAAATGAAGATTACCTAGATTACGCGAATTCCAAAACTAAGCCAAAAGACATCAAATTGAAAAGGCCCTAAGAGCATCATGTATCTACTTTTGAAGATCCATGCTTTGAAGGGTCTATATCAGGAGTGTACCCACTATGGGCAGGGGGATCCACGAGATCACCTAAGCTAGAGTCTGAAACCAGAACTACTTCCACCTTTGCTAAGAAAGAATCAACATTGTTGAGGCTGAAGAGGATATTACGAACCATATGTTTAATGTCCTCAAGAGAGGAGAAGACATTCTAATTTTCAATATGCTTTTCCTGGAACAATAACCTACAAAACGTAGAAGTTTGGTGATTGAGAGCCAGAGAAATAAGGAAGAGAAACCTTCAGTGATGAAAATGTCCCAAATTTGGAAACCACTTAACACAAACACCTTCAAGTTTAGGATCTGAAGCATAGGGACAATCATCACTCTCCATGTCTTCTAAAAGAATAATTTCGTGACAAACCTCTAAGGGGACTTCTCAAAAGCTGAGGTAACATAATGATAGGAGAAAGGTTGTAAAGGATGAGACCTTTGCCACACTATAAAAGAACCACTACTACATCGACTAGGCATTCGTTGATGGGGAGCCATGAAAACTTGAGAGGTAAGACACCAAGAACAACCAAAGGAGGAATAATTCCCTACGAATTATACCCAAGGACACTGAGGGGGACACTAAGAGCTTGACCAGAAGATGATAAGATCGTCCCAAAAAAACCACTCAAGAGGACCCAAGCCCAAATGATTGAGAAAATCAGTGCACATTCAAAAGGAGGACCCAAACTTCCACTAATATAACTCACTAGAATAAAAGCTACGAAGAAGCACTATAATAATCTTGAACTAGACCACCCGACTGATAGAAACAAACAATGATGAAGGACGACACTTCAAATAACAAACCTTCAAAAGTTGACAACCATTACAAGTAATCTCCCACCACAAGATGACAACCAGAACAAAAGCTAAGGAAACATTAACCCCAAATTGTGACACCAATTGAGCAACTATCTGTGTTGTTAACCAGGAAATGATATATAGCACTCAAGCATCAGGATGCACCAGACAAGTTGTACTCACCAAATCAGTACCTCTGCCAACCACAACAATCCAAATCAAAACAGGTGTATTCTCCAAACAATATCTACATTGAAATATTTTAGGAGAACAAGTTAGCCAACAATACCGCAAAGCCACCAAAAGAGAGACTGATAAGCTAGATATAAACAAGAGTCGAAACTATGAACCTCCACAGATTATGAATGAAGTCAGTCACATAAGAAAGACAACAAAAGTTGATGAGACTTGAATCTCACACCAAATCAAATGCTCCACAAGCTAGGAGGAGGAATTTCCAACAAAATTGACACGAAGAAAAAAGAGAGTTAGAGGACAAGGTGGCGAAAACACCTTCCAACCCCAACTGCCTCCATCCAATATTACTTCGACTGAACCAAAACATAATACCCAAGGTGGCACACAAACCAAAATCAACGACATTAACTGCCTTCATCCACCACATTATCTCCATCCATTAGGTGGTACGCCCACACTTTTCCCAACAACGTCTCTCCTACATGTTCACCCCCATTAGCGACATAGATCTCTTCGGAAATTAGTGTTTGCAAATCTTATCTATCAATAAGATTGGAGGTCATATGACAAATTTGATCCAAATAAAAGGTATTAGAACAACAACCCATATTAGCTAAATAATATGCAACCTTATTTCCTGAGTGACACTTATGTTGAACATAAATATACTCAAATGAGTCTAATAAAGCAGCAACATCTTCAACAAACCCTTCTAATATCCAAATTGTAATAACCTTTAGAGGTGGTTGTTCAACAATGATTTTTTAAAGACATTGAATTTCCAAAAGAGAATCACCATCTACTATAGGAGTTGAAACTCCTCACGTGCTAGCCCTTTGTCTAAAGAAGGGAGGAAATTTTAAAGGTTAGGGCAGCAAGAGATGAAGGAAAGAGAGCATGGATTTATAAAGGAAAAGCTGTGATAGCTTAATTTGGACCTCCTTCCAGAGCAGAGCAACAAAATGGTAATAAAGAAGAGGCAACAAACTCTTCAATAGGAAATCAGAAAGCAAGGTCGGTATGGGAAAACAGGGAAAAAGACTCAAATGTGAGTCTTGCATGTCAAAATAAATAGCAATCAAGTCATACTCAGGTTTCCTTAAGATTAGTTTGTTGAAATCAAGCAGAGGTTACCCATGGAGATGAGGACTTGGATTAGGGCCTATTGTAGAAAATAGAGACATAATTTGCCTCATAGAAACACATGAGCATGAAGGGTGCAAGACACCTTTGTTTGAAGGCTACTAGAAGATGGCAGTGTGGAACAAGGCAGCAAGGAATGGCAAAGGGCATGGGGGTATCATGGTTTTAGTAAGGGAGAAAGAAGGTCATCTTATTCAGGTAGAAAAATAAGACTTAGATAAGCAATTCATTTGGTTTAAAATATCAGAAAATGGAAACCACATCAGAATTGCAGCATGCTAATTTGCGCCACAGGTTTCAAAAATCTACAAAGGTAGAGGGATTGACCACAAAGATCCATTTCCAGCTTTAAAAACGGATATTGCAACATATTCACAGCTAGGTGAAGTCCTTATAGTGGGTGATTTCAATGCTAGGACTACAAGTGAGCAAGCTAGCATTCTTTGTTGTAAAGATGATTGTGACCATATTTGGCTTACAGAAGAAAGTAGTCATTAGTGGGAAAGAATTTCAGAGGACAAGGGCTGCAATCTCTTTGGTGAACAGTTGCTTACTCTATGTGGGGCCTTTGATTTAGTCAATTGTAATGGCTTGACTAGGTGGGAAAAGTCCGATAATTAATACTTACAATGGAGCAAGTGTGGTAGATTATGTAATTTGCTCGCATGGTTTGTGTGAGAAAATGGAAGAAGTTTTGGTTGGAGATCAGTTGTGGGATTTGAAATCAGATCACAAGCGAATTTATTTATGTTTCTCTTGGATTGGAAAAAATAATTAGAGTAAAAAATTCAGCATGTCCAACAAAATCTCCCATAGGGAAGAATTCTTTTGACGCCAGAAAATTGTAATACCTTCAAAATGACGCTAGAGAGGCTCTTTGAGAAGGAGAAAATTACCACCATTCATAGTCATGAATTAACACATTTAATTCAATGCGCACTTGCAAAGTGCAAAATAACAAAAATTAAGAAGTCTAAAACAAATTTCTTTCTAGTTAATGCTTGGTTTGACGAGGAATGCAAAAATGCAAGGAGAATGTGGAAAGAGTCAAACAAGGATAACATAAAGCTCAAATCGTACAAGCAATTATTAAGCAAGAAAAAGGTTGATTTCATGGTTTCAAGGAGGGAAGAACTAATCTTCCTTGGGAAAAATAATCCCAAATTATTTTGGAAGGAGATCCAACCGAAAAAGATACAAATTGGAAATAGTATTACAGCTTCTAAATGGTTTGACTATGCAAGAAAACTCTATGAGCAGGTTCCCAAGGTTGACCCTCCCCCCTTGGTCAACACTGATACTAAACTCTTCACGGTACAAGAGGTAGAGATGAGTATCAAGAAGTTGGGTGTTGGAAAAGCAAAAGACTTAGTTGAACTCCAAGCAATATCTAAAGTGGGGCTCAAATATTCTTTCCCCTCACATTACAAAAATCTTCAACAACATCATACAACAAGGGCTCCCCATAGATTGGTCAACTAGTCTGGCAATACCTCTTTTCAAGAGCGGTGATGTCAATAATCCCTCCAATGATAGGACCATCATGATAAACCCTTTGTTTGCAAAGCTATTTGGAAGCATGCTAGAAAGAAAAATTGGCAAGTGGGTAGAAGAAAGAGATAAGCATGCTAAAGGACAAGCGAGATTTAGACCTAAACATTCCATAGTTGATCATTACATAACTTTAAGGCACATCACTGAAAAATTTTGGGAGAAAAAGGAAGAAGTCTTTTGTTTCTTTTTTGATTTCAGAAAAGCGTTTGACTCGGTTCCTAGGGATAAACTTTGGCAGATAATGGAGGAACTTGAGGTTCCTAAACTTTTCAGAGCAGCTGTGCATAGGCTATATGAAGATGTGAAAGTCAAAATTAGAACTTCCGCAGGCATTTCTGAAAGTTTTAGAAGTGATATTGGGGTCAAGCAAGGTTTGCCACTATCTCCTACCCTTTTTGGTTTATATATTGATAAGCTTGAGGAGTGGTTAAAATCGCAAGGGGGTGATGGTATCTATTTGTGCAAGTTTGTTATAAGGCTTCTTTTGTATGCAGATGACCTTATTTTGATTACTAAATCGATCCTTGGTTTGCAAGAACACTTACTATCCCTTGAGCATTTTTGTAGAAGTGTGGGGATGCAAGTCAATATTAGCAAAACGAAAGTAGTGGTCTTCTCTAAGAAGAGAAAACATAACCAGCATAAGTTCTACTTTGAAGGCAACATTCTGGAAGAAGTTGCAGATTACAAATACCTCGGGATTGACTTCAACAAAAATCTAAGTTGGAATGATTGTAGAAAGAAAAGAACTTTGGGGGGTTGGAAAGCATTTTATGTTGTTCAAAATAGGTGTAGAGAGGCAGAGTTATGGGACTGGAAGACCACTCAAACTATTTTTGGGCTTCTAGTGATTCCAGTGATTCTCTATGGTTGTGAACTGTGGGCTAGCAGTACCTCCGACATACAGTGGAAACAAATTGAGAAAATTCAAAAGCATTTGATTACAAACAAATTTAAGATTAAAAGTGCAGTTCCTTATGATATCTTGTTAAGTGAAACAGGGAATACTTCTATTGAAGAAATTGCTATGGTGCGAGTCATAAAGTATTTAAAAAAATTTGAACAAATGGAAGAGGGTAGATGGCCTAAGGTTGTATTTAATGATAGATTGTGCAAGAGCAAAAAAACTTGGATGTAGCAAAATAACAAATGGTTTAGTAAATGGGGTATTTTCTTGAATGCGTGTCCCATAAACAATAAAGAGATAAAAGCTTTTGTTATGGAAAAGTTCCACAAACGTACTTGGGATAAGGAGCTAGGAAGAAAGAAAAATTACTATATTGTTTAATCCCACTCATAATCATCAACCAAAAGCATACATAGAGGCCAATATTTCTTGGAGAGCCAAAATTCTTATTGCTTAGTTAAGAACTAATTCTCATCAACTCCATTGTGAAACTGGGCGCTGGAAAAGGCCAAAGGAAGTGTGGGAGAAAAGGGTATGCATTTTTTGTTCTTCCGGAAAAGTGGAAACAGAAAAACATTTCGTTTCAGAATGTGAGGCCTTCAAAGACAACAGGGAAAGTTATGCAGATATGTTGGTAGCTAGCTCTTGGGATAATTTATTGAGTGAGGGGTTTGTCGAGAATCTAGGAGCATTTATTGTGAAGCCTCACAGAAAAGGGCCGAATACATCAAGTAGATGAAGAAGCAATCTGTCCCATAGGCTATCTTCAGCCTCATGGACATTAAAATAATTTCTTTCTTTCTTTATTTCTACTCCCAAATCCACAAAACGTAGGATAAACTCTCAGAGTGAGAGATTGATCATTGCGAAATATGCCATCATCACTTGAAATGCCAGGATTACCTTTAGCAACTCCATTAAAATTTAATTTAATGAAATTGTGAGGAGGAGGAACATAGGCAGTGTTGGAAACCACAAGAGGGACTGAAGAAGGTTGTTTACCCAAAACACCCAGTCGTTGATCTATATATAAGGCCCTCAAGGTCCCTGACTCCAACACATCGACATTCTAATCCTTTGGAGACCAGGAAACAACCAATATAGATTCTCTAATATTAGAGAAAACCAAGTCAACCAGTAACCAATCAGATTGTTTCTTGTGACCAAAAAATTGATTATTGCTTTCTTTCCAAAAGTTCCAGAGAATAAAAACCAATAGCGAACACCATGCATGTTTCACAATAGGATTATGGAATCGTTTATAATTCCATTGATTCAATAACAAAGAGAAATTTTTGCTATCCTACAGATGACTATGAAATATATAGAGGGAGTGAGATTAGACCACCTATGCATAACTATATTTGAGAAAAAGATGCTCCTACGTCTCTTCAACTTGGATACAAATAAAACATAGGGATGGACCTTCGAAACCTTTTCAATGAATGTGTTCCCATGTTGAAGGACGTTGCCATGCTATCAACTAGAGAAAGGAAGTAATATTAGGCCAATAAATTCCATACCATATTTCCTTCCAAACAACAGTGTGGTCATTGATACCTAAGTTATCAATGAGTTGGTATGCTTCTTTTACAATGAATAACCCTTGATATAGATGGCCTTAGCACAAGATATCATCTGCAAAGGAGCATCTAATCCGTCATGAATCCAAAGCCTGTTGGAAATCCTCCCAGGGAAAATCTTGAAAAGCTAACTAAAAAATCAAAATTGTTTGCAGCATGGATATAGTTATAACTGTAGAATTTTGTAGAATTTTTCTACAAATCAGCTAGCTCTGGTACCATGTACAATTTTTTCTACAAATCAGCTAGCTCTGATACCATGTAGAAATTTCCCACATGTAGATCAACCTGGTAATGCAATGTACTAAAGCAAAACACTTGATCTACTTCTACAAACAATTTAACGGAAGCTTAATCAACCATGAGCAACATCAATAAGAACACATATAACTGATATGGAGAAATCAAACACACATAACACAGAAGATATAACCAAGGGAAAGCACAAGCCTAAAACCCCCATCATCTGTATTATCATACAAGCGGAAATCCTCTTTCACAATACAAGAAGAATTAGCTCTTAAGCTATTAAGTTCTCAATGAACTATGAAGATACGAAGATATGTCTCATGAACCAACCCAAGCCCTATATAAAAGAACTCCCTATGGTCCTTACGTAGTTTGCTTAGGAAATAATAGAAAAAGCATATGCTATTAATTCCAACATACCAAAAACAACCAATGGTCCAACTACGTATTCCTTGAGAACACTAGTTCCTCAACCATGCAAAAACTACTTACTAGAAATAGTTAAGCAGTTGATAGTACATTGTCCCACATCTGATCTCAAATGGGTCTCTGACAGAACTGACATGCAACAGTTATCCATCAGTGAATCCTCAGTTATCTAAAATAATAGTTGTCACATGCATGCAAGCATTAAAAAACTATATTTTATTATTTTAACAACTTGTTAAAATATTCTAACTGGACTTGACTAGTTAGAACTAAGTCAATTGATTCTCTCATTATAGAACTGAACCTTATCTCCTTTAATCAAGGGATAAATTCCTAAATCAAGGGAGAAAATAATTGCATGATCTCATAAAGACTTCAAGTTTAATTTTTCATAATTAATTAACTCATGGAGATTAATTAATTAATATTTTAAACTGCTGTTAAGACCAAAATTAATTTTACTTCCTATAGATAGACTAGGGACTACTATAAATAGGAAGGGACCTAGAAATGCTATTTTTATAATTTTCTATTTTTAGCAGTTTCACCTCTCACCCGATGTGGCCAATGACCTCACTGGCCAAACTACTATTTTTAGACATGCTATTTTTAGTAGGTCTATTTTTAGCACATTCTATTTTAGCATTTCTTGTTGCACACTTTTCAACACTCCCTCTCAACAAGAAAGGCTTTCTCTCGAACCCAATCCTATAACTCTGGAATGTTCTGCATGCAACACATCTACTCGATCCACTTGCTCCAAAAACACTTGGAACAAAAACACTCCCTACTGACCACTTTGTTGGGCTAGGAACATACTCTAATGCTGAAGCTCTACCTGCTGCTAACAAGTACTCCCTCTCTGACATCTGCGCTACTGCAACATCTCCATGCATCTCGCACCATTGCATACCTCTCTATGCCACCTAGCACTGTGCAAAACAATTGTGCCTTGTCCTCGGATTTCCTGCACTGTCGCTCTCTCTGCCGCTCCATCCGCATCTATCTCTACCCAATCAGTCAGTTCCTGCTACTCCACATCGAGGCTCCTGTAGCAAGGTCTCATCTAAGAGGTTGGGTACCTCAAGGATCCTGCCCCTCCTCCTTGGGACGATCACTTTATATCGCCCCACCTCCTTCCTGGAGGTATGGCTGCATGTGATCCCTCTTCCCACCTGGCTTGAAGTTTCCCCCTACTGGAGGTCTCTACATGAGTAGATGTCTCTACTCAATCTCCACTCAACTTCTCTAGTTGTGGCTGATCCACAACCTCCTGACACTGCTGCACCAATCGTGGCTCCTCCACAATTGTCTGAGACTTCTTCTGGCGTTGCATGTTGAGAGGTAATTTACTCTCCCTCTCAACCACCAAGTATATAACCTTTGCCTTGCTCCTCAAGGCTTTGCATGCAACATGTACCTCAAGTGCATACAGGTTCTTGGCTAGCACACCAATCTATTTCCACTTTCCCACTGTCATGAAATTTTCTAGAAAAAGGGCTGATTTTAAATCAGCGATATCTCCCTCATCCGAACTCCGATTCAGTCGATTTTTTTATTTTTTATTTTGGGTATTTTTTCCGGAAGGAATCCAAATCTGCTATTTATTTTTGAAAATTTTGTACAAAAATATTCAAATCTGCTCTGCAAACTCTCGACCCAAAACTCAAAAATTTGAAATCTCCTCTTAGTATACTGTTCTTGCTTGATCGGATGTGCTCCGATACCATGTAGAATTTTGTAGAATTTTCTACAAATCAGCTAGCTCTGGTACCATGTACAACTTTTTCTACAAATCAGCTAGCTCTGATACCATGTAGAAATTTCCCACATGTTGATCAACCTGGCAATGCAATGTACTAAAGCAAAACACTTGATCTACTTCTACAAACAATTTATCGGAAGCTTAATCAACCATGAGCAACATCAATAAGAACACATATAACTGATATGGAGAAATGAAACACACATAACACAGAAGATATAACCAGGGGAAAGCACCAGCCTAAAACCCCATCTTTGTATTATCATACAAGTGGAAATCTTCTTCACAATACAAGAAGAATTAGCTCTTAAGCTATTTAGTTCTCAATGAACTATGATGATATGAAGATATGTCTCATGAACCACCCAAGCCCTATTTATAAAGGCTTTCCCTATGGTCCTTATGTAGTTTGCTTAGGAAATAATAGCAAAAGCATATGCTATTAATTCCAACATACCAAAAACAACCAATGGTCCAACTACGTATTCCTTGAGAACACTAGTTTCTCAACCATGCAAAAACTACCTTACTAGAAATAGTTAAGCATCTGATAGTACATTGTCCCACATCTGATCTCAACTGTGTCTTTGACAAAACTGACATGCAACAGTTATCCATGAGTGAATCCTCAGTTATCTAAAGATAATAGTTGTCACATGCATGCAAGCATTAACAAACTATATTTTATTATTTTAACAACTTGTTAAAATAATCTAACTGGACTTGACTAGTTAGAACTAAGTCAATTGATTCTCTCATTATAGAACTGAACCTTCTCTTCTTTAACCAAGGGATAAATTCCTAAATCAAGGGAGAAAATAATTGCATGATCTCACAAAGACTTCAAGTTTATTTTTTCATAATTAATTAACTCATGGAGATTAATTAATTAATATTTGAAACTGTTGTTAAGACCAAAATTAAATTTACTTCCTATAGATAGACTAGGGACTGCTATAAATAGGAAGAGACCTAGAAATGCTATTTTTAGAACTTTCTATGTTTAGTAGTTTCACCTCTCACCCAATGTGGCCAATGACCTCACTGGCCAAACTGCTATTTTTAGCACATTCTATTTTAACATTTCTTGTTGCATACTTTTCAACAATAACAACACAACCAACAAAGTTTAATGCATGAAAGGACTAGTTAGAAACCAAAACATGAAGTTTTTGAAGAGTAGCCTACCAATTTGTGATACACAAAGGATGGAGACCTAAAGGAACCCCCATATATTTAGAAGTCAGATGAGCTCTGCGAAACTATAAAACTCGTGTTAGATGACTTTGGATCAACTCCTTAATTGAAAAAAAAATATACTCATCTTATCCTTATTAATTTGAATTCTTGAAGCCTCTATGAATGACTACAAGAAGGAACAGATATGATTAATTTCCCTAGGGTTTGGAGGAACAAATAGACATACATCGTCCATAAATTGCTTGTGAGTTATTGGAAGATTAGCCCCAAAAATCCATAAGCCCTTAATATGTCCTTGTGATCTAGAAAGAGATATAAACCAACCAAGACCCTCCATAGCAATAACGAACAATAAAGGGGACAAAGGATCCCCCTGACATAGGCTACAAGAAGAGGAAAAGGGAGCCGATGGAGAACCACTGAGTAAAATTGAAAAAGAGGGGAAGGAGATGAATGAGTAAATCCATGAAATCCACTTCCAGAAAATTGAAGGCATCCAACACTTGCATCTTATAATCCCAACTAATATGGTCATAAGTTTTAGACATATCTAGTTGTATCATCATACATAGATGTTTGGAGTGCTTGAACGAGTGAATAATCTCTTGCGCTGCAATAATCCCATCTAAAATCTATCTTCCCTCAACAAAACCAGTTTGTCCGTAAAAATTAACTGAGATAAGAGAGGCTTAAGGTGATTTACCACCACTATGGAGATCAATTTATAAATTAGATTGCAAACCACAATAGGGAAAAAAACCACTAGGTCTTCAAATTGACTAACTTTATATATATATAATATAGATATCTACTTTTTTCTTTTTTTTTTCTTACCCATGTTACCTATATTAAAAAAAAAATTTGTTATTAGTAATATTGCTACATATTTTTTTAAATGATATATATATTTAAGTTATATTGATTTATAAAAAAAAAAAAAAAATTATAATTTAGTTTTTTTTTTTTTTTTTTTTTTTTTTTTTTTTTTTAATAAATATATAAAAATATTATTATTATTATTTTACAGAAACGGTTATGGGATTTCATTAAATGTTTGGGAAAAAGCCCCAATTTTAGTTACAAATAGTGAGGCTGGTTTCTAAGCGTCTTTACAACAAGAGGGACATAGCACATACGCTTATGAATCGCCTCTTTTGACATTCTATAAAATGAACTCTTGCTGCTGATTTCCCGAGCTTATGAATGCATACAAATTGTTTCAATAAAATGCAGAAAAACATGGATATTTAGGGAATTGGGTCCCAAGAGGTTTCATTGTCTCTGAGAATAGTTCCGACAGCTAACTGGACTGCTTTGTTTGCTTCCATGTCTGCTTCTTTGTTGTTGGCTATCAGGACATGAAAAAATTTCAAATTCAGGAGCTTGGTCATGTCTTTAATTCTTGTAATTGTCCTTGCAAGCCGCAGATCTGCTGGATTTGTGTTGGTCGCGATTGCTTTGATGATGACCTGGGAATCTCTAAAAACAATTGCCTCCTTGTGTCCCAGCTCTTTGAGAAGTTTGATCCCTTGAAAAAGGGCGATCGCTTCAACTTGTATGCTTGAGAAGTGGCCCCGTCCCCAAGCAAATATGTGTACAGATGTTTCTTCTGAGTTTATAATGATCCCTCCTGTGCTAGCGATTCCTGGGTTTCCCTTGGCTGCCCCATCAAAGAAGAGAGAAGGAAGTGTTTGCTTGGACATCCAAGATTGAAATTCTTCTTCGTTTTTCCTAATTTGCCAATCTTTGGGGGATGTAGATGAGGTTTTCGATTTTTGAAAATTGAGATTGAGAGCAGCTCCAAACTCAATATCCTACTGGCTTAGGTTTGTGTCATCACTTTTGTCACTTAGCCACTCATTTAACTTACATTTCACTGTATTTGCAACTAGTCTGAAGTCCTCTTCCATGTTTCTGAAAATCCTTCTGTTCCTCTCCAACCAGATTTGCCAGTTGATGAGTTTAGGCAGAGCAGTCCATGCTGCCTTGACAATATTGTATTTTGGATTTGGGCCTGGATATCTGGCCAGCCAACCAGCAAACAGGTCTGGGACAGAGTGGGGGAAGGTGAACATAAAATTCCATGATCCAAGAAGGTCATGCCAGATTAAACCTGCGAATTTGCACTCTAGCGTGAGATGAAGGGCGAATTTCGAACTTTCCTTGCATAGCGTGCATCTTGATGGCTCGAGAATGCCCCTTTTCTATAACCTATCATCTGTTAGAATTTTTTGGTGGCATAGCAGCCAACAAAAGTGATCTATTTTTCGAATAGAAGGGAAATTCCAAATGCCAACCCAGGGGGCAGGATTGGGAGGCATGTGAGTTCGCTCCATACATTTGGTGTAGCCCTAAGCCACCGTATAGCCAACTTGTTTTGGACCCTAGCCTCTCAAATATTTCCTTCTTGCGTGTGATGGAGCCAACCCATGCAACATCATTAATAGCGCAACAAATTCTATTTTAATGCAGGTGGGACTGTGAGCTGTTTCCAGCCCGTCCAACAGTCGCCACTCCAGTTGGAAATGTCCCAAAGTGTTTTAAAATTTGCTTCCTCCATCCATCCCTTCAGCTTGGTCATGAGGCCCGAGTCTGCCAGCGGGGGCCTGTTCATTATACTATCCTCCCACAAATTGATGCGTTTTCCATTTCCCGGTATTCAATAGGCGTGGTTTCTTCAACGGGCCAATTTTATTGCTGAGCATGCTAAAAGGGGTTCTGATATGGTTTTTGGACTGCTCTAGGCACTAGAGTCTCTGTCCTCTGAAATATTTTCTCCACAGAGCTAAGTGAACCCATCCAAGTTTTGGAGCTATGATTTTCCAAATGAATTTGGCTCCCATGGCTAAGTTTTGGGCACAAAGGTTTTTGAAATTCAACCTTCCCTCCTGAAGCGATCTGGAGACAATTTCCCACTTGATAAGAGGAATTCTCTTCTCATTATGCTTGCCTCCTTTCTAGGGAAATTTTCTGATTAGCTCCTCCATCCTCTTAATGATTCCCATAGGAGCCAAAAGAACAGAGAATTGAAATAACGGTAGGCAGCTAAGCACGAATTTGATGAGCACTGATTTTCCCACAATGTTGAGCTAGGAGGATCCCCAAGCCTGCATTTTTGCTTTGAATTTTTCTATCTGAGGATACCAATCCTTGCTCAAGGCCCTCTTATGAAAGATGGGCAGCCCAAGGTATTTAAAGGAGGTCCAAGATGAAGATGCTACAAAGCCTAGACATCTGGCAATGGAGTTTGCGGAAGAAGTAGAGATATTCCAATAGTATATATGGCATTTGCCCTTGTTTAATTCACTGCCCGAAACTTTACAGTAGTCTTCCAGCACTTCTTTAAATTTGATTGTTGAGAGAGGAGATGCAGCCCCCAGCGACAAGGTATCATCTGCGAAGAGGGCATGGTTGATGCTCTTAACCCCTCTTGCTATGCATAGGCCAGCTATATCTTGGTCTTGCTGCTTCTTATCTATATAAAAGCTGAGGACAGAGGCCTGCAACACAAAGAGGAGGGGTGAGAGGGAGCACCCCTGCCTCATCCCTCTAGAAGCTTTGAATAATTCAGCAGCCCTATCATTCACTAATGGTGCAATCCAGTGTTCTGAAATACAAGCTTTGATCCACTTGATAAAATTTTGACCAAAACCCAGCTTGTGCAGAACATCAAACAAAAAGCTATGCCTTACATAATCAAATGCATTAGCTAGATCTAGTTTAATGACCATACCTTTTTCTTTTCGACGAAGACTGGAATGGATCGCCTCTTGGACCAGGACGAAGTTGTCTACTAGCTGTCTGCCATGTATAAATACACCTTGATTCTCCGGGATGATTTTGGGGAGAATTTTCCTCAACCTGTTTGCTATAACCCTGGTTATCACTTTATATCCAATGTTACATAAGGATATTGGGCGAAATCTATTGAAAGAGTTTGCACCTTTTTCTTTAGGGATGAGGGCGAGAAAAGCAGAGTTTGTGCAACCTCCAATTTTCTGACACTCTTGGGACTTCTGGATCATTTTAAAGATCTCCTTGTCAATGATTTGCCAACAGTTCTGGAGAAATCTGGGTGTAAAACCATCTGGACCCAGGGCTTTCTCGGGATCCATTGCAAAGAGGGCGTCCCTAACTTCATTTTTGTTGATTTTGCCTTCAAGAGCCTGATTCATTCTAGCAGTGATAAGGTTGGGAACAACGTCTAGCAGATTATCGTTTTGGCTAGCTTCCATGTCTTCACTATACATCTTCTCAAAATGTCCTGAAGCTGCCTTTTTGATGCTGGCAAAATCCTTTAAGGTGCAATTATCTTTTTTGATTTCAGAGATAGAATTACGACATTTCCTGGCTTGAGCTTGCTTATGGAAAAAGGAGGAGTTTCTATCGCCTGCTTTGAGCCATAAACTCCTGGACTTGAGCCTCCATAATTCTTCTTTTTCTAGACAGGCCTTATGGAATTTATGCTGTAACTGAGACTCCTTGTCTAGCTCTTCTTTGGTGATTTCAGTAGCTTCTAGATGGAGTTGCTGCTTCTCTAGAGTGCTTTGGATTTTTTTCTTTCAACAGTAGGATTGGGCAAGGTCTTAATGCAATTTTTCAGCATAGCTTTTACTCTTCTAAGTTTTTCCTCCCAAACAAAAAAAGGGGAACTTTTGACTGGATCTTTCCAGCAATCTCTAACCTTTTGCATGAAGTCTGCCTCTTTAGTCCATAGTGAATTGAATCTGAAAGGGATAGGTCCCAAGTCCTTGGGAGTCAATAGCTCTAGGCTAATGGGCTTGTGATCTGATACACAGCTATGGAGAATACGCATTCTAGCCTCTAACCCAAGAAGCAGGAAGGAACTTTGAACAAAAAATCTATCAAGTCTTGTTGCTATGTGTCCCAACCCAACTCTCTTATTTGACCATGTAAACTTACCAGTAACTGACTTGATATCTAGCAGGTCCCAGTCTTACATGAGGTCTTCCGTCCATTCTCTTGCCAGATCTCTAACGATGCTACCTCCTCTTTTTTCTGACGAGAGGAGGGTGAAGTTGAGATCTCCGGCTATGATTATATTTTCCAGATTCTCTAGATCTTCGAGGCTTTTTATGGAGTCCCAGCAGTTTTTTTTCTCACCTGCATTGTTAGGCGCATACACATTGAATAGACAAATAATCTCATTAGATTCTAAATGCTGCATTTTTAAAACAATCCAATGGGTATTCAGGGACTCAGAGATTAATGAGAACATATTAGGGTTCCAGAGCGACCCAAGCCCTCCCGAAGCTCCACGGGGAAAGATTGCATGCGCTCCACTTTTATTCCAAATTTTTTTACTTACTTGAAGGAAAGATGTGTCCTCCAATTTAGTCTCCTGGATGAGGAGGATATTTGGGGCTTCCAATCTAAATAAACTGTTAATTGCTTCTTCCTTGACTGTGGTGCCCATTCCCCTACAATTCCAGGAGACTATCTTCATCATTTATTTTTGTTATGCTGAGCTCCCTTGGAGCCCTGAGATTGATTCCTTGTCATCTTCGGGTTTTTTCCAGTAGCTTCTGTAATGTTGGTTGGCTGTCCTGAAGCTTGTCCTGATAAGTTTCTTGTTCTCTTTTTTCCTTTGCAGACTTGCGTCCTCTTGTGGTTCTTCTCGGAGAATGTAGTGCCTGCTCTAGTTGACTGACAATGATATGACGCAAACATTTAATTAGCCATTAGGCCCACACTTTATTCTTTGAGGACCTCAGGTTGAGGATCCGAACACATGACACTATTATTAACGATTGAGATATTCATGGTTATGATGTTTATAAATGCTTTCCATTGATATTATGATAGCATGAATGGTTATGTATCTTATCTATCAGTATTCCGATGATTGCATCATTAAATAGTTAAGTTTAGTATTTGAATTTATGATGAGGGTGTAAAGAATATGTATGCACTCTACTAAAAGTATAATGATGATAAATTTGATAGATAGGTATATTTCTATGATGTTACGATGTTGATGGCTTAATGAATATGTATGTTTCCATTTATGATAAATGATGATAGCCATGAGGGATGTGTACCCTCCGTTACCTACTTCCGTCAGTTCAGGCTTATAATGGACAATGATGTGAATGACCAAGAATTGTTAATGATGCTATTATGATAATGACTAACAGTGAGAAACCTTGTTGCTAATGATTTTTGAGTATGGCAGGAAACAATCAGAGGCGCTCGCATATGACATGTCGATGACACCTGGTTTGATGAAAATTCATATTTTTTTTTTTCTTTTAAAGTCTAAGTCGATCTTGAAATCTGCCATATATGTTTAACTATATGCTGATGATATGTTAATGGTTGCAGGCACAAATTAGTTGCTTGACTGAATGACTCACATATGGGTGATGGGGTTGTACAGGTGGATGGAACTACATGGGAGGTGTGGGACAGAGTCCCTGATCTCATCCACTAGCACTCCCATTGTGACTTGGGCTGGAAGGGTTGAAACACCTTCGCCTTGAAGATCACGATGCCATGAGGGCAGGTCCCAAAGTTGGGTCGCTCATGAGGAACCTGCTGGGGGGCGCGCATCAAGGCGGATTCCTTGATCCCCGGCACCATTAGTCTCACTATAGCATGCAACATAAGAGACGATCGAGGTCTATGACGTTGCACGCTATTTTCCCCTCGTAGTCACTGGATGCTTGAAGGGCAAGTGGTGTGGCACCCTTGGAATTTCAAGGAAATTCTTGAAGGGCACGACCAACTTGGCACCCTTGGCATGACAATTAAACTGTTAAATGTGGCACCCTTGGAACTTCTAGGGAAGTTCTTGAAGGGCACAACCAAACTTGGCACCCTTGGAATCATTAAAATAAATAATAATAAATAAATATAAGTAAGGAATGAAATCTAGGTAAAGTTACATCAAGGGAAAATGATGATTGGAAACCAAGGAAATTAAATCAAAAAAATAAAACTTGGAATAAGGAGGATCATAGGAAGAAATAAATAGAGTACCTTAAAAATTCTACCCTCCCCATGTTAGAAAATACTAGGTAGATTAGGTGGTTTAATTAGGTAAAAGGGGAAAGACAAACATATTGTAAGGATAAAGATTAATCCTAAACCAATTAATCTTAATTAAGAAAAGAGGAAGGTGAATTAAAATAAGAAAAATAAATTAAATTTAGAGAAATGTAGAGAAGCTCCATGTGGCATCAACCAACATAAGAATATCCCTCTAAGAGATAACTGAGTTAATTTAAGAAGTAGATTGGGGATAAAATCTTGACTCATTAATTGACTCCAAGTAATAAACACAATTTAAGGAATAAAAGGGGGAATAAAGAGACAACTAAGAGAAGAAATAGGAATCTTGTGAGGTGAAGAAAATATTATTTTTAAATAAAAAGTTAAGTAAATAATTTTGGGTGACCCTTGATGAGAGAATGACACATGGGTAGGTGAATAATCAAGCTATTAAAAAAAAAAATATTGTAATTATGCATGACATGCCAATTGTCATCTATGAGAACTCTTATAAAAGAAGGGGCAGGCCATGGTAGAGGGGACTTTTGGGAACCCTATTGTTGGATGGATGATATGATGTCAAAGCAGTGACTACGAAGCTATAATGAGTTTGGTGAGGTAGAGGATTTTTTTTGAGAGGGGACTCTTGAGCTATGGTTGCTCTCCTCTGCCAGCTAGATTCTTCCTCCATTGTACAACCCCATTGCAGCTCGGGGGTCCGCGGGGAAGAAGAGTACCCAAGGAGTAGGCTGGGAGGTTAACCGATGGGTCTCATTTTCAGATCAAGTGCATCATCATACACTCGCAGAAGTGACCGTCAACAAGGGAATACCAGTGACAGCAGAGCAAGCGGAGTCTCGCCTTCCGGTGTACGGTACATGTGTATTTCGTTACTACTTGATCTTAGATTAAAAGTATGTAAATGTTGTGTTATGTTCCTGAAATGGGTATCAACAATGTGTGTGTTGAATGAATTGAAATCTCAATGCGCTTCTTTTCTGGTTGTAATTGCTGTGAAAAAAAAAAAGTATAGAGTTTTAGCTGGGTCCTTACACTTGGTATCAGAGCTTTAGTTGAACCCTTGAGACCTATGGTCCCATGCATGCATGACTAGTATAATTTGTGTAAATTTTATGAAAAATAAGCCAGCACCATAACAATTTTTCGCATGTTAATGTCCCATTAGACTTTTCTTGGCCTTTTCCACGTCAGCAAAAGCTCCCACCTTCTTCAAAACCTTCAGAGTTCCATTTTGAGTTTTGAACCCTTGATGCATTTTTCACACTGACCTTACAGTGGTCGAGTAATTCATGGTTTTTAGGAGAAAAAGATTTACGATTGGGAATAGAAGTTTCCACACGAGTCTCAGTGATGTGCACCTTCAATCCTGTGCCTTGAATAAATCTTTTCTTTGTATTTTCAACATCGTTGATGGCATACTTGAGGGGATTTCTTGTAGGCATCTCCTGTTCAAAAATAGATTTTTCTGTGATGTTCTTCTTATCTATATAGCTATTATGGTTGCAAATTGTGGACATGCCTCGCTTATTCAAATGGCAAGAGTCAGAATTTTTAACAGTGAAAGAGCTTTGTTTCTCATAATGCCCTGAAGTTCCATGGAAACCGATTTTATTCTGGATTTGAAACGTCCAGCAAATGCATTTATAATCTCCGTTTCATTGAGCTCTCCATCAAACCCTTTCTCGTTCCTTCAAAACCCTCGCCAAGATCCTCCAAAACCCTCGTCAAGATCATAAGCATTTCGTAGCAAAGAGCTTACTAGTGGCATTTTTTTGACAAATCCATTCCGATTTTCTAAGTGTAACTCCATTTCCTCACCGAAAACAATCGTTTGTCCATTTCCTTGTCGAAAACAATTGTTTTACTGCGAATCTGGACAAAAAGAGAGCCATTTTGGACAAACCAGAAGGACGGACGGAGGTTTTTCTCTAGTTTTCTCGTGCAACAATGGGGGATTACGGTGATGCCTTTATGCACAACAAAGATGCAGTGGTTCAAGCGCGGACGAAGGCCCAAAATCGAGCCACAGTTCTGCAGTTAAAATTGATAGGGCAAAGTCACCCAACAGGTCTTACTAGCAATCTACTGAAGCTTTTTGAGCCACGGCCTCCGCTTGAATATAAGCCACCACCGGAGAAGAGAAAAATGCCATCATACACTGGGATGGCACAGTTTGTCCAAAATTTTGCAGAGCCAGGAGATACTGAGTATGCTCCTCCTGTTCCACATGTTGAAACTCCGGTATATTTTATCATTCTCTGGCTTTTGTTTGTATTGAGTGTCGACAATAGAATGAGAGGGTTCTTGAACTTGTATAATGGGCTAAGTATTGCATTGAATATCTTGGACAGGGTTAATTTCTCTCGTTTGACTTTGAAAATAAGGTCAAAACATATCAGATATACTCTCAAGAGAGGGCTAAACTCTTTCATGGTTTGTACAGTTACTGCTATGCTGGCTTTCAACTTCTCAGTATCTGAAAATTGTAGAGTCCAACATCAGGATTAAATCCCAATAAAATCGCCAAATAACGACTTTTTCAACTAGATGATTTTATCAGCGGAGTTTTTGGTGAGTTTTTCAAAATAAAAAAAATCGGGATTAAATCGTAAAAATCACGATAAAATAGCAAATCGATTGAAAAACTTGCTGGGGTTCATCCGGGCTGGCGTTGAGTGAAAAAAAAATGTTTTTTTTTTTGCTTTGTAATTTTTAAAATTTTGCGGAGTTTTTGCCGATTTTTGCGATTTTTCTCCAGACATTTAAGACTCCTTCAATTTTCGAACCCTTGCCGATTTATTCTCGAGTCCAACTTTTGCAGCAACCCCTGAACAATGCTACGCGCAAGAGGTGCATAATGACAATTTTTTGATACTTTGCCAGGAAGTTTGCATCTTCGTTAGTAGGAAAAATAATTCTGCAGTGCAGGCTTTGTGCCCACAATGAAATATCGTAATTAATTGCTGAAAAAATCACGACAATTCTTAAACAAATTCAGAGTTCTGGAATGTTTCCATCCTAGAAAGCTATTCCAGGAAAGTAATTAACTTCAGTTGTTTTGGGTTTGCTTTGGCCACTCTCACAAATGAATCTTTGGCAACTAAGACTAAGGGTCCTGACTGCTATCCCATATATATTTTAAATATGTTAAAAAAATCCCTAATTTTTAATGCTCCCTTGTTTCTGAAAATTTTGTACTCATAATGGAAGCCATCGATAGTCTGCAAACCTACGTCATTTTCTATTTATTAGCCACTTAGGTTTTCTTAACACTTGCAACGACTATGACCTCTTCTTCCGTCTCAATGCACGACCGGAGAGTAGGCTGTCTATGTTACCATACGACCTGAAATCTGGCCCACTTGGTAAGACTATCGATTTTTACCAACTTATTGAGTTGTTAACCCTTGGATTAATTTAGTAATTCAATGGATGCATATCTTCCATACTTAGCTTGATATTCTACCTGGTTAATACATTCAAACTCTATTTCATTATTAATCTCCATTCTTAGCATGAGCATAACCCATGATGACAGCAGCTGCTAAGGAAAGTGATGTAAAACTTGGCCATAAGTTTAGTAGAAATTATTTGAAACAACTTCAAAGCAAGAAGTATTTCAAATGCCCAGGCATATCTCATTTGTGCCTTTGAAATTTGAACAAGATGCATTCAATTGCTACTCTTATGATCCCAACTAAAGAGGACAACATCCATTTATTTCATGTATAATTCCTTTATGCATCTTTATATATATCTCAGAGTTTAGTATAATATTTTGACAGTTTTCTTAACTTGTAGAAACCGTTGCACAGAAAAGCAATATAAAAAAATATGCATTCTAAAGAAGAATTCCAACAGAATACTGTGACTCTAAAAGAGAAAGATAGAATTACTTTGTAGTAAGAAGTTCAACCAAAAGTTGCAGGGCACTAGCATTTCCACAGACCTCCCATATTGCTGATTTGATATCTTCTTCAGAAGGTTGCCTCCGGTATCCAGATTCAGAAAGCTGAGACACCAATACATGAGAATACCACGCGACACATATATTTAAATAGTCTGAACAATATTTAAGATGAATACTCATAACTGCACCCACTGGTGACAAATACAAGACAGAAAAACAGAATTAACTGACCTTAAACATATGACACTCGGTATTTTAGATTAAAGAAATGAGAAGCTGAGATGATACAAATGAGACGTTACTTTAAGTTCATGGAATTAGCACTCAGTAACAACGCTAAACTCTAAACTGCCTTGGCAGTGGTAAGAAAACTTGGAAATTTGTTATATCTTATCTGTTCTTTGTCCATATGAAGCAATGGTAAGAAAACTTGGAAACTTGTTATATTAGTCTGTTCTTTGTTCATATGAATTTTATTTATATTATCAAAGTCTTTTCTACCATTTTTTCTAATATGATTTATGTCAGGCTTTGCCATAAACTTTACTAATGTGTATAGTGAGTTTGAATGGTTGGTGGGGGCTACCTCACTTTTCGGTCATACCATATGGTGTTGTTCTGGGCAGTAACATAGGGTAGAAAATGGTGACAGAGTTGGATTTAAAACTAGAAGGTGAATATTATAATAAGCAGAAGAAAATAAATCAACACTGTTCAAAATGAAATGTCATTATTTTATATTTAATTTGAAATCATGCCTTGAAATAAATAACAAGAAAGGATGCAATAGAAAGAGTAGAGCTCTGGCAAATGCGTAATTACAGAAAGCTGTCAAGACACTAAACTATAGGACAATCTAACATTTTTGGGGTTAAATTACTTTTCTGTTTCTGCATTCATTCAAGTCAAATAAGTTGAGAAATGCATTTTTAATGTATGTATTAATAACAATAAATTGAAGAACCAATCAGGTTAATTATAAGTTTTATTTGATTGGGTTTTTTTTACCTTATAAGGAAAAAAATCGTATTAAACGGTGGCAGGTGAATCATGGTTAGGAGAGGTACCAGAAGGAGTGGGGCAGCTAAAGGGCATAGCATGGCGCCACCACAACAGCCTACTCCTACCACCCCACCTAATGAGGGGGGGAACATCTCAGCACAGGAACAAATACCAGCGGGAGAAGTGTTGAACTTAATGAGATCATTCCAACACATGTCCGAGGCATTAATAAACCGTTTGGAACGGGAGCATGGAGGACCGGTCATACAAAATGAAACACCCCAAGATACCACAAGAAACGATGTATGTCGAGACTTGGAAAAAGTACGATTTCCAGAGTTTCAGGGTTCCACTGATGGTCACTCTGCAGAGGCATGGTTGGAAAACATGGCTCTGTGTTTTACCCTAAGAGATTACACCTCAAACATGAAGGCTAAGATGGGTATATTCCAGCTAAAGGGAAGCGCACTACTTTGGTGGAAGACATTATTAACCCAATTGGGAATGGATATATCAGAAGTAACTTGGGAGCTATTTGAAGAAAAATTTAGAGAACGTTACCTATCAGAAGAGTTCCTCGAGAGACAACTCAATGAATTCAATTCATTAAAGCAAGGGGGCCGCTCCCTACCAGAATATGAGGCACGTTTCATGGAATTACTCCGTTATGCCCCTCATTTAAACACAGAGAAGCTCAAGGTGAACAAATTTGTGTATGGATTAAATGTTAACATTTGGACAAAGGTTAGCATCCTAATGCCTCACACCTTGCATGAGGTAGTTCAGCGGGCAATCATTGCAGAGGAGGAGATCATGAGCAGTGAACATAGTAAGTCTACAAGGCCCACAGAATCAAGAGTACCTGGTATGGAGCGTAGAAATTGGCAAGGGGGTCCCGCGCTAAATCATCAAAAGTGGTCAGGAAGAAATCAAAGAACACCATATAGGCATCCAGCTCAGCATCCGCGCAGGGCACCGCAGCAAGCTCGTCAACCACCACCGCACCGGCCTATGCGACAGCACCAAGTCACACCACCTCAGCACCAATCCTCTTTCCAGCAGAGTTTCAGACCAGCTCACAATTCAATTGGTAGGAGCCAAGTCCCTAGGAAGGGGTGTTGGACTTGTGGGGGTCCTCACTACGAGAGGGATTGCCCTCAAAAGATAGGTAATACCAACTCAATTAAGAATGCAACTACAGTGGGAGATCTGGGGAAGGCTCATCGCATCCATGCAACGGTGAAAAATTGCCCAGTCGAACACCAGTCCACTGTGTTAGAAACCTCAGGTAATATTGATGGTATGAGTTTTGTCATTTTAATAGATCCAGGGGCTACTGATTCTTTTATTTCTATAAATGCATTATCATTGATTAAACATAAAGCAACTCCACAGTATGAATTTAGACATGTAGAAATGGCATGTGGTATGAAAAGAAATGTAGGAAAAATGGTAAAGGATTGTGAGGTGGACTTGGGGGTATGTAAGAACAAGGTGTCCTTGTACTCGACAATTCTAGGAGGTTATGACGTAGTTATAGGAATGGATTGGTTGGAGCGGCATGAGGCACTCCTAGATTGCAAGGACAAGATTCTACATTTCACCGACAATGACGGCCTAAGAAAATCATTAAGGGGAAGGAACCGAGGGGTGTCCCTGAGGTTCATCTCCTCCATGCAACTAATGAAATTTAGGCGAAAGGGATGTCAATTGTTCTCAGTGGTAACTCTAAACGAAAAAAAATGTCTCTTAAGATTTTGATAAACACCCTCTCCTTGTCAAATTTAAGGATGTATTTCCCAAAGAACTACCCGGGCTACCCCCAAAAAGGGAAATTGATTTCACCATCGACCTTAAACCCGGCACGGAGCCTATTGCAAAGACACCCTACCGGATGTCGGCTCTAGAGCTAAAGGAATTGTAGATCCAATTAAAGGAATTATTGGACTTGGGGTTCATACGACCTAGCATATCTCCATGGGGAGCCCCAGTGATTTTTGTTAAGAAAAAGGATGGGTCTTGGCGACTATGCATTGATTACCGCCAATTGAATAAGGTAATGATAAAGAATCAATACCCTTTGCCAAGGATAGATGACTTATTTGATCAAATGAGAGGGGCCACGGTGTTTTCAAAAATAGATCTGAGGTCGGGATATCATCAGTTGAGAATCAAGGAAGAAGATATTTCGAAGACAACATTCAAAATAAGATTTGGGCATTATGAGTTTGTAGTTTTACCCTTTGGAATGACAAATGCCCCGGGTGTTTTCATGAGTTTGATGAATGGAATATTTCGAGATTACTTAGACAAGTTTGTACAAGTCTTTATCGATGACATTTTGATCTACTAAAAAACCCCAGAAGAGCATGATGAACACTTGAGGATAGTCCTACAATGTCTTAGAGAAAACCAGCTGTTCGGGAAGTTGTCAAAGTGTTCCTTTTACCAAACCAAGATTCATTATCTTGGACACATTATCTCTGGGGAGGGTATCGCAGTAGACCCAGTAAATATCGAAGCCATCATGGAATGGCCAACACCAACCAATGTTCATGAAATACGAAGTTTCATGGGCATGGCAGGGTACTATCGAAGATTTGTCGAAGGGTTTTCAAAAATAGCAAGCCCCATTACCGAGCTCCAAAGAAAGAACAAGAAATTCATCTGGACTGAAAAATGTGAAGAGGCATTCCAACTGTTAAAGGAGTTATTAACGATAGCACCAATTTTGAAGGTGCCGGATATGGAGCAAGAATTTTTGGTCTGCACTGATGCCTCCAAAGAAGGACTGGGTTGTGTGTTGATGCAAGAGGGAAGAGTAATAGCCTATGCATCAAGGAAACTTAGAACCCATGAAGAAAACTACGCAACCCATGATCTAGAGATGGCAGCAATTGTTTATGCTCTAAAGATTTGGAGACACTACCTTCTAGGAAGGAAGTTTGATCTTAGGACTGACCATTGTGGGCTACAACACATATTCACTCAAGATCACTTAAACGCAAGGCAAAGAAGATGGTCTGAACTAATTAGTGAATATGATTTTGATATCACTTACATCAAAAGAACGGTAAATAGGGTGGCTGATGCCTTAAGTAGGAGGCCGTGGATATTTTCAGTAATTCCCTTGAAGACAAATTTGAGGGAGAAACTGCTTGAATTACAAATTAAAGACACCTGGTATCAGGAGGTTAGCAAAAGTTTGAGGGAGGATGAGATGAAGGTTCCAAAATATGAGGATTACTCCTTTGATAATGATGGGCTACTACGATTTTGGGGAAGGATATATGTACCACCGAATGAAGAGATACGCCAATTAATCTTAAATGAAGCACATCGCGCTGTATACATGGCACACCCTGGTGTCAAGAAGATGAGTGCGGATCTGAAACCACTATTCTTTCGGAAAGGGATGAAGAAGGACATCGTGAACTTGGTAGCAAGATGCTTAGAGTGTCAGCGAGTAAAAGCTGAACACAGGCATCCGGCAGGTTTATTACAGCCCCATGATATACCAAAATCTAAATGGGAAGTTATATCAATGGACTTCATTGTGGGACTACCAATGACCTCAAGAAGACATGATTCCATATTTGTGGTAGTGGACACATTGACCAAAAGCGCCCATTTCATACCAGTTAAGACTACATATAAGGCCCCAGAAATTGCGAGGGTTTTTATTAATGAGGTTATGAGATTACATGGAGTGCTTAGAAAGATCATATCCGACAGGGGAGCAGTGTTTACTGGAAGATTTTGGACCAGTTTCCAAGAAGCTTTGGGAACCCAGTTGAACTTCAGCACTGCTTATCACCCGGAAACAAATGGGTAGTCAGAGAGGAGAAATCAAATCCTTGAAGACATGCTTCAAATGTATGTGATGGACCAACAAAAGAGATGGGAGGAGTTTTTACCACTTGT
>APFE030146243.1:9377-19692 GCA_000404065.3 Pinus taeda
CCATTATACATATTGCATTAACGAGATTATAAAAATTATAAAAGTTAAATAAACTATATCTTTATTATTGTTATTATTATTGGAGCTATATAATATATAAAAATATGTTTATCCATGTAGTTTCACCCCACTATTATTATGGAAATACTTTAATTGGAAACATTTCTTCTTACATTAGCATGGCTTAGAAATACCACATTCCCAATATGATGTGTTGATATGCCATTTTATTAAATTAATTAATTCAAGATAATTTAATTAATAGAGTATACCTAATTTTGGTAGAAATGTTATCATTGATATGTCAATATTACAATGAATATTCCAACATATTCCATGGGGTTTAAATACTGATCAACCTAATAATTAAATTATAAACATGGAAGATTTATTCTTACTATTGACCATAATTATAGGAATATCTATTTTGTAATTTATTTCCAATTTAAGTTAAAAGAAAATATTAACATAAAATTAAGACAAACAAGGGAAGCCATATAAATCCAATGGATCGAAGTGAAAATAAAATAAAATTCATGATAACCATCAAAATGGGTACCCTATTATTCCTATCACATCTCATAGCTTAAAAAAACAATATAAATTAACTAAATTATAATTTTATTACAAATTATATTGTGGTTATTTATAAAAATAAATAAACTTGCATGCATATTTCAACAACAACAAAAAATCTTAGTGCAAAATTTTAGGGGTGAAATATGTAAATATTAATATGAATGTTCTAACATATTCCATGGGGTTTAAATATATTCCATCAACCTAATAATTAACTTATAACTATGATGATGAGCATAATTACTGTCTTATGTACTAATTGTTGGACTGCAAAAGGTGGATCATTAATTCTTATTGGAATGTTTATATTATGTTGTTCTATTTCCTAGTTATAACATTCCAACCAAATCCCCATTTCATGTTGTTCTCTTTATAGCTAAATATTTTTACTATCCGACTTAATATGTCATCAAACCTAGAATGCTTGGATGAAACTTTGTCCTTATCAGTCCGCTTGGATCGGGTTTTATCTTGATCATCTTTTTCTTCTATAATTGTTATCGTAGTAACATGGGGTGAATCAAAAGTCAAGTCGATATTGAAGATATTTTTATTCCTGCCATGTTCAGTCGACTATCCTTCGTCCTCTGCCTATGATGAGCTTCCTTCTATGTTGAGTTTGTCTAGAGTCGAGTGTTTATGTTCCTATGTTTGGTGAAATACCATCATTTTCTATAGTAATCCTTCAATGAATACATATTTTCCATGTCCAATAAACTGCAAGACGTCAGACCCAATAGATTATTCTAGAAATTGTTCTAATTCTCTAGGCTTCTTTTATTTTCTACCCTTTATAGTGTATCCTCAAAAGTATTTCATGCATTTGAGTGTATATTCTATTGATATTGTGGGTCTTCTAGTTGAATACCTAGAAAGATTTCATTCCCATTTATTGTATATGTTTATGTCCCTATTGTTTTCCAACTCCGTGAGTCTTCACTTGTAATATTCTTATGAGATTATGTCACAAGTACTATGAGGTCAAATTTAAATGGTTGTGTCTAACTATGCTTCCCTTTCTTCTTCTTGTTCAGTATCCAGAAGGATTAAAAGTATATCCCCTTGTTTTTCTTGAGCTTGTGGTGAAATTGTATTATGTTAGATTATTTAGTTATCATATATACATTTGGTCAATTGCAGGTTGATACAAAATATCTTTCTGGTCTACATCTAAGGAGTCAACATACCAAACTTCAATTATTTGTAGCAACAATTGAATGTGTGATGAAAGAGGAAACATTTTTTGTATGTGTTGAGGTACTCTCCATCTATTGGAAGATTTTTAAATATTTCTAGATGAGTAACTAGTGAAGTTTGTTTCATGTCTATCCAAATTAGTAAAGAAGGGAACCAAATCGACTTATTAAAATTTTCACATTCATACCGGTTCATATTCAGCATGTCACCAATGTGTTTTCCCTAGTTGTATATTTTTCTCGTCATGATGATTTGACTAATTTATGGTAGAATAGTGAGTTTAATGTTAGGGACTCTACCTATTCATGAAAAATGACTCTCTCTCATTAGGAAAAATTTAGAACTAAGAAAAAAAGTTGAGATATCAAAAACTTAATTGAACAATACATATATTTAACAAAATAATATAAAAATGAATAAATAATAACCCAATAATGAATATTTATTATTCGTATTGCATTGAATAGTGCAAATACGAAAAAACATAAAAATACACAATTTTGAAATTTTGAAATTTTATAATTTTGAAATACATATAACTAAAAGTGCGTTTTGGGTCAATATTGATAATCAAAACCATTACCATATGTTGTCTCAAGAAAAGTGATTTTTGGGTTAATATAGATAATCAAAATATCATCTCCAAAATACACAACATTTACTATATTCCTTTCTTATGAGATTGCATTTGGAGTTGCACTTCATTCAAATTTATCACTATGTTATGCCACTTCAAGTAGATAAAATCTATCATTTTAATGCTATAGTTAATGTGCTAGATATTAAAATTGATGCCTATTGTAAAATTTCAATAATTATAATGTCAATATCGTGAAGTGTACTAGGGGTATTAGTTTCTAGAATTCATTGTGTTTTAAAGCTCATAGTGCACTATTGTTTAATTAATTTTAGAGTTAGTCCCTTAATAATTATCAAGTGTCATTATTTTTTAATAGTAATATTGGTTAGAGGTTGCATTATGGAAGGGTTTGTAGTTATCTATGAGTATGAGTGATTATAGTAAATTAGCTGTTATGGGTCATATTAGTGTTTTGAAATTCATAATGGTTTTAGGTTAAGGGGCACATATTGTATCACATATTATAGTTGTCAAAGGTTACATTAAATAAGGGGAACAATTTTGCGGGGGTTAATATATAGTTCAATATATAGAAATATCTAATAATAAATTCATTATAATTAGTGAATTTATGATACATATATTAATATATATTTTTATATATCAAAATATTATTGGTAACTAATAACTAATGCATGTTTCCTTATGATTGCCCTCATTCTTTTAATCCAATAACTAATTCGTTGTACTTAAGAAAACCTTTAGCTATTTAGTAGCTATATTTTTTATAGTCATAGTGTTTTGCAAGACTCTTAGAAATATTGAAAAAAACAAGTTATCTCAAACTTTGAAATAAATATTTTATTGATATATTTATCATTCAAATTATGCAACCTAAAAATATTTAAAAATATATATAAATTAATTATTTTTTAATTACAATAAAAGAATTATTAATCATATAACTTAAATTAATTATTTTTTAATTACTAAATTATTAATCCATATAACTTTAATGAAAATGATTATTAACCTATATGATTTTATGATTTTATTTATTAGTTAAAAAAATTATTTTATTAGCAGATTATCTTCCAATAATCACCAATAACAAGTAGACTATCATGGCATGAAGTTGAAAATGGAAAATTCCAATTCCTTGGTTATAATTTCCTGTAGCCCAAGCTCACCCCTACCACCATCTCTTATGTTCTTCATTCCACTAAATTATATGAAATTTTATTGAATTGTTTAAAATCCACACGTCATAGTCTTATTAGGCTTGTTATGGAACTTGAATTTTCTGACAACTCGGAGGCGATGAGTAACGACAGACGTTGCCGAAATACTGGAGCTGGAGTAATTCGATTAATGAATTGAGACAAAGCCATCCGTTGTGGTCCTGACTCCATTCATTGGGAAGGAGATAAGATAATTATGTTGTGGTTCTGACTTTATCCATTGGTAGAGCGTGGAGTAGAGTAAATGAGTAAAAGTTGAGAGGATATATGTAAACATTTATTTACACTTATGTAAAAGTCCAGCACCTCACATATTCGTGCTAATTTGAAAATTCTTTTCTCTAGTCTTTGTATGTCCATTCTAATGTGTCACCCAATGGTGTTGCTGATGCCTGCAAGGTTTGGCTGGTTCCACAATGTAATGGGAGGTTTTGCAGATGAACCCAAATTGGCATCCTAGATACAACCATAGTATTTGCATCAAATTCTGGAAACCATGGTGTGAAGAAAAAACCCATGGATCCCCAAAACCATGGTCCTTCTCGTAATATAATATCTCTAACCTTTGTTGATGGGAAATTTACAATGAGAAACCCCTTAGAACATAGGTGAATATCACAGTGACCACTACAGTTTACAAAAATCTAGTGAAAGAGCTCAGCCATTTCCAAAAATCCAGTGAAAGAGCTCAGTGGGATTCGTGCAGAAATAGTTGAATCGGTAGGTAATAGCTTGTTTTCCCAAAATATTACAATGCTCATTTGTTTATGGTATATCTATGTTTAATTTTAGGACGTGATTCGATTTCTCCACAATATATGTACATGGTTCAGTTCCGGCTTGCTTTGTTGAGGCTGAAGGTGAATTTTTCCCTTGGAGGATGTTCTTGAAAGAACGTCCTCCAATTTTGTGCTTCTGATGTATTTATGTGTTTTTGGTTGAATTGCTCTGAGAGCCTCCTCCTGAATGATTTGTTTTGTTGTAATTTGTGCCACCTCTCATCCTCAAATTCAGTATTATAGTAAACACAGGTAAAATATTGTATTATATGAGAGGTTTGGGATCCTAGAGAGATCTGGCCCCAAAAATCAGATATTGTAATCTAGCTAGATATCCAAAATGATTTGGGATAAGATTCTTCAAATGAATACCACAGTCTATTGCGTGAATCGAGATCAATAGTGACATCTCTAAAAGGGTTTTAATACAAATTTTAAATCAAAAAGGATTTACCAGTGATGAGGGTTCTGATTCTGTCTGGAGGTGGCATGGCCAAGCAGCCTTAGGTGTGCCACAATGTTATGGGATCTTGTGGGCTCCTTCACAAAACTATTCTCTATTCCCTGTAGCCAGACTCCTTTTCGACTTTCTTTACGACCCCACATATGATCCTGGGGGTAAACTTCATCACTTCCCTTGGAGTAGCAGTCTAAGTGGCTACAACTAGATGCTTGGCATTAAGAGCCACCACCGTTGGAGCCGCGGTTTTGGCACCAATCGTTGGTGCCAAAACTGAGAGACAAGTAAAACATTGTATTACGTGAGAGGTTTGGGATCCTAGAGACCTATGCCCCCAAAACATAGATATTGTAATCCAGTTGAATATCCAAAATGATTTGAGATAAGATTCTTAAAATGCGTTACATAGTCTATTGCATCAACCCAAATAAATAATGACATCTCCGAAGGGGATTTAATAAAAAATTTAAATAAAAAAGGATTTACCAGTGATGAGGTTTCTGATTCTGTCTAGAGGTACCATCACCAAGCAACTTCAGGTGCGCCATAATGCAACGGGATCTCTGTGGGCTCCTTTAGGAAACTATTTCCCTGTTCCGTGTGGCCAAACTCCTTTTCGGCTTTCTTTGCAACCTCGCAGATGATCATGGGGATAGAATTCATCACGGCCTTTGGAGCAGCAATGTTAGTGGCCTCAGCTGGATCCTTGGCATTGAGAGCCACCGCCTTAGGACCGCAGGTTTCACACCAATATTTGGTGCCTCATCATTCTTTAGGGCCTCAGGCACGACCATGGCATATGGGCACAAAGCACAATACACATTTAGAGCCATGATGGCTACATAGATCCTCTTTAAATGCAGGCGCTGTCAGCTTCATCCGTTCGGGATTCCTGTTTGACACCTTCACAGGCTTTTCTCCATGGTTTATGGAACCTTCATACGTCACGGGTACAGCCGGGACGGGATCCGCTGCAGGCCCAGTCGATGCCATGGACCAGTCGGCTCCAGACCCTAGCAGAGCTCTACCGATCATCTCCATTACACTATCATCCATGATGAAATATGAAAGAAAGAAAAATAAAAATAATGGATTTTGGAGTATCCGTAAAAGATATTTCGTGAAAAAGATCCCACCAGGAATAAAAAACCCAGGAGTCGAGTCCCAATTCTCTACAAAGATCATATATTTCCAACAACTTTGGATCACCTGAATCCCTTCCAGTGTGGTTCCCATAGAGCTTGTGTCCTCCTTTGATGTCCATCGCAACAACAATACCCCACTGCACGGATTCCTTTGATCAACAGAAACAGGAAGAAGCTTGATTGCAACGAATTCAACTTTGCAGCAGCTTAAAACCCTAGCGCACATTTTTTCCCCGCTCTCCATTATCCTCCTCCCTCACGTTACAAATATTAATATTTTAAAGAAAACTTCATATATAAATGTAAACCTTTCATTCAAAAACTTCTAAAATTTATTGTAATTAACTTAAGATTTTAATATAAAAACATTTCCAACTTAACAAGAAGTATATAAATTTATTAATTTGTTTAAATAAATTGATATTAATAATGAATGAATAACGCCACTTTAAACAAAATAAATAACTATTTTATTAGTTAATTAATCTGTTATGATACAGAATGGGTGGAGTTTATAACTTGTTATAATATGACGAAAATAGATGGTTGTGGATTTTCTTTGTAAGCATCATCACCATTTTTTGTAAGTTTGAAAATAACATGTTTTCATGATTGGTTTTAATCAATATATACTTTTCAACAATACAAACAATCACAACATCACAAGTGACTATGACAATGATATTTTTTTAAACCACAATCATTCAATGATAATTCAAAATATATCAAAAGTCCCTCGTGATGATGATAAAATACAAACAAAATAAACATAGAATTTAAAAAATAATTTACAAATTGATGTTTTATGATCATAGAATTTTAAATGTATGTGACTTTAGTTTATGTTCTGTACCTTTTTTTGTGCTCTTGTTTTCCATTAGTTGTTTGTTATGTTTGTATGTGTATAATTTTTTTACACATATGTAATCATATAAAATTAGTACTTTGCCAATGTGTAGAATTTGTATACTAAAGTACTGATCTTTAACTTGTAGCTTAATTTAATAAAATCTTGTTTTTTCTGCAAATGACAACAACATCATGAATGAATCTGAATTTTCACAAGCACCACTATCAATGAACATTACTTTCGAATTAATCATTTTTTATAATTAGATAGAATTTTTATGATGATGAAATTTTAAATGTTTGTGTTTTTATTTTATCTAATGTATGTGTTTGTTTTTGTATGCCCTTGTTTGTGTATAAACTTTAGAACACGAGAAATACTTTCATTAGAATATATCGTATGGATGGTCATTGCCCAACTTGACTATTTACTTGATGCAAGTCACATCTATGATGATTTTACACACATCGAATACAATATCTAAGAATTACACTTCCAATTAATGGAATGTGTATTAAACTATATATGTTCAAATTAGCATTTAGCTTAACAAAATTTCGTTTATTTTTGCAAATGACTATGGTTTTCTTTTGTTAGTAAGTGTCATTATTCAATGCATATCTACGAATAAAATTAATTTATAAGTATTTTTATTTAACATATATTTATGATTAGTTACAAATGGATATTTCATGATGATAGGGTTTTAAATGTTTGTGTTTTTATTTTATATAATGTATTTACTTGTTTGCAATTGCACTTGTTTGTGTTTATATGTCTATGAATTCTAGAACACACAAAAAACTTCAATATAATATACCATATGGAAGGTCACTAAACAAATTTTCTATAAACATGATACGAATAACTTCTATGATGATTTTAAGCATGCATAGTATCCAATGCAAGAGATACAATTCAAATGAATCGAATGCTTGCATTAACTTATCCATGGTCAATTTTAAAAACAAATCACTTATTTTGGGAATTGACCATGACATCATGAATGAAAAAGTTTTTTCTTTGTAAAAACCACTATACTATTCAACGTGTATTTGAAAATCAGATTCTTTTATAATTATTTATAAATAATATAATTTCTTTCCTCAGAAATAATCGTAATTTTATTAATGAAAGCAAAATTACATGTTGTAGATTGTGGTAATGCATTCAATCTTGCCAATCGAAATTGGTGATCAGAAAGACCAAAAATACAACTCCAAGTGGTGGTAAACATGTCACCCTTTTCTCCATTTCCTCCTTTTAACCTTTTGTCATTCTGCCTGGTAAGGAGTGGCCATTACAAGCTCTAGCTGGGTCCCTTCATTCGTTGTTGGATTCTCCTTATCTGAATCTGAACTTTCAGATACACGATGATATTTTGAATCCCCCGTCTCTATTACTACAGTGATCATCTCATGCCTCGATGTGTGTGTTGGAGTTCCTGAAACTCCATGATTAACGCTCCCCTTTTCTATGTTTTCTTGTGTATTTTGGGCTTCTTCATTAGTAGGAGGATCCATTTCTTCATCATTCTCTTCTTTATCAGGAAAATTTCGTGGGAATTTTCATCCCTTGAGTTTCTTTCTTGTTTACTTCTTCCTTTGAAGTGTTTTCTTGGCATCCGGACATGAATTTTGTGGATGTCTCATTTGTTGGCTTATTCGACATCTAAACGCTGTGTTCTCAAAACTTAGGAACTGTGTCGAGCACTGCTTATTGTGTGTCAAGAGAATATGGTCGTAAAATCATTTGTTGAGGTCTAGCTCCAAAGAAATTTTGGCGATTACGTAGATTTGTTCCTCAAATATTTGTGTATATTTATTTACGTATCACCCTAATATGTTCCCAAAGGCTTCTATCACTTTACGGAGCCATAAATGTACAGGTAGATTATGCAGTCTAACCCGAACCAACCTTTGAGATACTACAATTATATTGGCGTCAAAATATGGGAACCAAGGGATGACAAAAGTTCCTGCAAAGCCCAAAAACCATGGACCCTCTTGCAATATATATTCAAAACCCTCTCATGATACAAATTTTACTATGAAAAAGCCCCTGGAGCAAAGTTGAATCTCATAATTTATTGTCCAATTTGTGAATACCCAATGGAAGAGATCCATTAGTTTTAGCCAAAAAGTGTTGAATATGCATAGTACTTCTTGAGATTCATATGTTATGAAAAAGTAATTTGTTTATGGTAGATCTACAGTCAATACTTGGATTTGATTTAGTTGCTCCACTATGTAGGCGTTGGGCATATTGTGTTTTTGATCTGGTGTTGTTGAGGCAACACATCTTCATTTGAGGATATCTATGAAAGAAAAGACTCCATATACTTGCCCTTGATTTGATTGTGTTCCTTTGGGAATACTAGATCTAGACACTGCCCTTGTGCCCTTTGAATTTATTGGTCGAGGCGATCCTCCTGAATCCTTAAGTTCAATATGATGGTGGATAATGAGAGGATGTTATAATCTTGTAACATCACATCTTCTTGCATCGATTTTCATGTGCAGATTGGACTCTGTAGGAGTAGTGGGATACCCAAAGTGTGCACGATATTGTGCTTTAATTGTTTGAAATGATTTGTGGCTAAAACCCAAAATAATATTGATTTTCCATTTGGGGATTTGACAAAAATCTGGAAGGCTACTAGATCGAGTGCCCATACTTGACAGTCACACGAATCTTCAGTAGAATCAATGAATAAGTGTGGATTTGCAAAGAGTGATATGGATTTCCATGACATTATTGACTTCATAAGTGATGGAGAGACCACCAAACCCACCCACTTTGATGGAGGAAAATTTTTATCCGGCAAAAAATGAAGTAGACTTTTCACATCCAATGTTACTCCTCCATTTTGACAAGCTAATGTGCTCAGGGGATTGAGAATATCCAGATTTGGGATATTTAACAACGGATCTATGAAATGAAGTTTTTGAGGTGGAATATTCACTTCTGTAGCCAATACTTTTCCTTTAGATCTGATCGATATTTCTCTTGTGACTAAGACCAAACAATTATAATATTTTTGCTCCAGAGTCGCCTTAATCCTACACAGGTCCATTCCCAACTCATGAATGGGATGCCCTTCACTTCCTTCTATTCCATCGTGTATGTATGGGCTGAGAAGGTACTCTGCATCGATCATTTGGTGAATGATACTACTAACAGCACAGGCTATCAGTCTCCATCCCTGCATAGGAGACCGGAACTAGAATTAACTCCATTCAAAAACTCCATTATCGGACACACGAGCAGTGAGATTGTGCCCTAGCGATGACGCAGAACGTGCATTTGATGTCTGAAGAAACCTGACCGTAGAAGGTAAGGAAAAGGACTAAGAAACCCTAGCCAGCACACTGAGCTTGTCCTCTTGACACAATTCCGCTATCAACCTTTAATTTGATATTTTAATTAATATATTCTTATCTTAAATTTTACTCAATTTTTTTATTTTACGGTACAAAAAGGG
>APFE030146244.1:0-30942 GCA_000404065.3 Pinus taeda
AGTAATGCCTCCATTTCTTGATACATTGAATCAAGGCATACAACTTGAGAGAAAGTATCATAGTGGAAATAAATAGGCCTATGATGCTACATCAATACTACACCCACAACATGTCCATTGGCATCCATGTCGATCACAAATGGATGTTGAAGATCTTGAAAGGTTTTACATGTATTATGCTGATATTTTCATTCAAGGTAATGAAAACCTATGGTTGCTTTACTCCCCACTAAAAGGCTATCTTCTCATTGTACATGACCATATTTGGAAGGGGGGAATATTGTTGAATATGGATCTCATGTTGAATTTCCATCTTGGGAGGAAATTCATTTGGTTCCTAAAATATCTCATCACACCTAGAGACAATAGCAAACATTTATTTCACGTGAGAAGGAATACAACCTTTGAATGCATCATAAGTATAAATATATTTTTCCTTCAAAACGATGACTATACACTTCTTTTTGGAGTTGATGAGCATCTTCATCTGTTCCTCACTCAGAAGATTTGAATTGACTTTCATGCTGAGAGCTCTAATAATATATTCCATCCTAAATTTGGTGAGATAGTATTTGTTCTCATGCATGAAAAAGAATTCTTGCATGTCATAAAATTATGGGATTCCCAAAACTGTGCCACAAATTTCAAGTGGGATAATATCTAAATTAATCTCATCTATCAACTTTGAAGCAATAAAAATAATGACCCTACAGTTCTAAGTGGCATTGAGTTTTTCATTGTCACACACCCAACCAAGAGGACATAGTTTTGAATGAGCTATTATTTCCAAACCCAACTTCTTAACAATTGATTCTAAGATCAAATTAACTTGAGAACCCGTACCAAATAATGTATCTATTTTTGTGTGCTTAGGTATAAATCTTAGCTCAAACAATACACTTATTTTTCTTTTGTCATCATGGGCTTTAATTTCAAAACTTGAAATAACATGAAGGGAATTTTTACCTTGTACTCTAATGGTTGTGATCTACATCTTATCACGAGAATCAAAACCTAGGTATTGTTTCATAGTATCATGTGTCATTTTCTTCCCACCAAAATCCATGGATTTTAACTCTGGATGTATCTTCCAACAAAGCTACTCATCATGCCCATCTTTATTGCAATAAGTGCAAGAGGGCTTTCCTTCCTCTTTCTTTGTTGCTATTTTCTTCTTTCCCTTTCCTTTTCATTTGAACTTATTTTTTTAGCCTTGGATGGAGGCTTATTTCCATGATCTTCTTATCCATGCTTTCACTTGTTTTCAAGATGAATTGCTTTCACATTAGCTTCATTTAGATTAGTGGTGTGAAAAAGTAACAATGAATGGAAAATATAGTTGCTTAAAGCAACAATGTATTTCTTCAAAGTTTCTAGTGAGTCTAAAGGAATATTTAATGCCAATGGTTGCTTCCTAAAATATTTTGTAAAACTTTGAACAAACTTTTCCCTATCTAAATTTTTTCCATTCCATCGTTGATTTTTTCGTGTAACTAAATGGGTAAAATTTTCCTCTTAATCTAGAGACAAACTATGACCATGGTGAAAGGATTTTACCATTATGTTAACCACCTTTTTGAATTTTCCTCTCCCACCATACAATAGTTGTGTCTTCTAGCCAAAGAGATGTCAACTGAATATTTTCTTCATCCTCTTCAATCTATTGTATATGACAATTTACTTGGATAATATAAAAGGAATGATTGGATGTTTATCCATGGATGTAGCCCAAATTGGGTGAAGCAAGTATATCTGTGTCTCTCTTGTTTTATTTGTTTCCATCTTTGTGTTTCCACAATATTTTGTGTATTCAATTGATTCGTTATGTAATTTCTCTCTCTCTCTCTCTCTCTCTCTATATATATATATATATGAAATATGCTCACTACTAAAACAGAGAGGGGTGAATTAGTAGTGCTTGGGTTTATTAAATTTTTATTTACTTTTAACAAAACACCCAAGAATTAGCAACACATCATCTAGTCACATATATGTCATGTAAAACCAACATAACATATAAATACTATAAATAATATCAGAAAATATGCACGCAAGACAACACAAATGTTTATGGTAGAAATCACCGTTTAGAGCAGAAAACCACCTATTGTTGTGCTTCTCAAATATTATATTATTGTTGAGAAAATTATAAATAGAGTAGCTGGTCTCCACTAGCTGGAAGAGTCAACTCGTATAACAGTCTATTGACACCCATTGGATATGATTTTTTTTACTCACCTAACTCTGAGGATAACCATCCGCTAGAAGCCTCCACAACCAACAAGCCTCACCTAGAAACTATAGGACTGTTTTCCAACATGGATGGAGATCAACCTCCTCTAATCATTATCTACTGGCCTCTAGAAATATAATTCTCTATGCCTTCAACTCTTCCATGTCAACGAAGTTTCAGAAAGTTTCACACTAGGTTATGCAATCGGCTCAACATAAGGAACCCAAGGCATCACAACCCATGTTTTACACGGAATCAAAACCTAATCTTCTTAAAACTATCCAATACTTCATATAAGTATTTATAGCCCCTTTTTGACAAAGGAAATCCCACTACAAAATCCATAGAGGTACAATCCCAAAAATGAGAAGGAACAAGGAGTGGTGTGTACACCCACTAATTTATATTAGTGGGGTTACAAATAGAGCACATCACACACCCCTGTACATACTTGTTTAAAATTTATTTCATACAAGCCCTATAAAAAAACCTCTAAAAATTAGCTAAGGATTTTCCTACCCCAAAGTGAAAAAACACAAGAGAAGTGTGAGATTCTTGATTATAGGGACTCTTTCACTTGTAAGAATACATAACTTGCTAAGATGGTAGAGAATATTTCCCTACAAATTATAGTTCTCCACCTGTGATTCATGGGTTGGCCTCTTATAAACATCTTTAAAATATTCATCAATAGCATATAGCTCAAAATAACTATCATTAGATAGTTTATTTATTTTTCAAAATAGTATATGCAGAAACAAGATGTCCATAAAGCATATCTGCCACTTTGTTTATTGTACCCCTCTTGAATTTGATTACCAAATGGAACTGTTGAAGGAATATCATCTTCCTAAAGGTATGAGCCTACTACAACTTGTTTTGTGACTAAATATATTGTCAAGGTTGATGGTTTGTATGTATGATAGTCTCCTTACCTATCAAGTAATGCCTCCATTTCTTGATACATTGAATCAAGGCATACAACTTGAGAGAAAGTATCATAGTGGAAATAAATAGGCCTATGATGCTACATCAATACTACACCCACAACATGTCCATTGGCATCCATGTCGATCACAAATGGATGTTGAAGATCTTGAAAGGTTTTACATGTATTATGCTGATATTTTCATTCAAGGTAATGAAAACCTATGGTTGCTTTACTCCCCACTAAAAGGCTATCTTCTCATTGTACATGACCATATTTGGAAGGGGGGAATATTGTTGAATATGGATCTCATGTTGAATTTCCATCTTGGGAGGAAATTCATTTGGTTCCTAAAATATCTCATCACACCTAGAGACAATAGCAAACATTTATTTCACGTGAGAAGGAATACAACCTTTGAATGCATCATAAGTATAAATATATTTTTCCTTCAAAACGATGACTATACACTTCTTTTTGGAGTTGATGAGCATCTTCATCTGTTCCTCACTCAGAAGATTTGAATTGACTTTCATGCTGAGAGCTCTAATAATATATTCCATCCTAAATTTGGTGAGATAGTATTTGTTCTCATGCATGAAAAAGAATTCTTGCATGTCATAAAATTATGGGATTCCCAAAACTGTGCCACAAATTTCAAGTGGGATAATATCTAAATTAATCTCATCTATCAACTTTGAAGCAATAAAAATAATGACCCTACAGTTCTAAGTGGCATTGAGTTTTTCATTGTCACACACCCAACCAAGAGGACATAGTTTTGAATGAGCTATTATTTCCAAACCCAACTTCTTAACAATTGATTCTAAGATCAAATTAACTTGAGAACCCGTACCAAATAATGTATCTATTTTTGTGTGCTTAGGTATAAATCTTAGCTCAAACAATACACTTATTTTTCTTTTGTCATCATGGGCTTTAATTTCAAAACTTGAAATAACATGAAGGGAATTTTTACCTTGTACTCTAATGGTTGTGATCTACATCTTATCACGAGAATCAAAACCTAGGTATTGTTTCATAGTATCATGTGTCATTTTCTTCCCACCAAAATCCATGGATTTTAACTCTGGATGTATCTTCCAACAAAGCTACTCATCATGCCCATCTTTATTGCAATAAGTGCAAGAGGGCTTTCCTTCCTCTTTCTTTGTTGCTATTTTCTTCTTTCCCTTTCCTTTTCATTTGAACTTATTTTTTTAGCCTTGGATGGAGGCTTATTTCCATGATCTTCTTATCCATGCTTTCACTTGTTTTCAAGATGAATTGCTTTCACATTAGCTTCATTTAGATTAGTGGTGTGAAAAAGTAACAATGAATGGAAAATATAGTTGCTTAAAGCAACAATGTATTTCTTCAAAGTTTCTAGTGAGTCTAAAGGAATATTTAATGCCAATGGTTGCTTCCTAAAATATTTTGTAAAACTTTGAACAAACTTTTCCCTATCTAAATTTTTTCCATTCCATCGTTGATTTTTTCGTGTAACTAAATGGGTAAAATTTTCCTCTTAAGCTAGAGACAAACTATGACCATGGTGAAAGGATTTTACCATTATGTTAACCACCTTTTTGAATTTTCCTCTCCCACCATACAATAGTTGTGTCTTCTAGCCAAAGAGATGTCAACTGAATATTTTCTTCATCCTCTTCAATCTATTGTATATGACAATTTACTTTGATTTATATAATCCAATTGTTTAGTTTCTCAGCATTAGCTTCTACCTTGAATATGGGCAAATCAAATTTCACAACTAACTTTAAAAATGGATTTTTTAGAAGCATTTTTTTTTTATGACTATTTAAATGATGAGAATCACTGGAAAAGGAAAAGCTTAAACTTCAATATGGAGATTCATGAAGTTCTCCTCCACCTCATTTTATTTATTCATTATCATATGTTGGAGCGCTCTCTCTTTCCCACTTTTTCTATTCTTCTTTCATAATCTATAAAAAAAAACTTTTCCACCTGATCTTCCACATGGTAGAAGCCGTTGTGAAAAGCCAACTCATTCTCTATGCACATTTCATTATCCTCCATGTTCTTTAATCATGTTTGACATCTAATCTCCCGGTTAAAAGACTTGAGTTTTCCTTCATCCTCTTTGAGTTGGGCCCCGACAAGCATCCACACATAGTCTTGGGAAGCCCATACTTATATGACATACAAGTAGTTTTGTTCAAACATAATAAAACCGATATCTCACCAAATATAGGGTGGAACATATTATTAGAGCTCTGCATGAAAGTCAATTCAACTCTGGTCAGTGTGAGATAGATGAAGAGACTCGTCAACTCGAGCAAGGAGTGTATGCTCATGGCTTTGAAAGACAAATATGTTCATACCTACGAGGCATTCAAAGGTTGTATTCCTTCTCACGGGAAAGAAATATTTCCTATTGAGATTTTTGAGGAACCAAATTGATTTTCTCCCAAGATGGAAATTCAAAATGAGATCCATCTTCAACCCGATGCCCCTCTTCCAAATGTGGTCATGTACAGTGAAAAGCAAGCCTAAGCCTTTTAGTGGGGAGTAAAGAAACAAAAGGCTTTCGACACCCTGAATTAAAATATCACCCTGAATTAAAATTTCAGCATAGCACTACTACTATCTTTGCCAGATCTTCAAATGGTACATTAAAATGCGTCCATTAAAATAGTACAAGTTACATGTAAAGAGAAAATAGTAGCTAAGATTCGCTTCTTCCGCCGATAATATAAATGCTGAAGGAGTTGACTTGGCCTTGTCAATAAGGAAAAATTCACTGAATAGAGTTTAACTGCAAGTTTAGAGTTGGGAGCTTTCAAATCCCGTTCACATTCTTATCGACGAAGAATTGCCAACTTAGAACACTAAATGCACTATTAATCACTGGATCGGGATCCAATTCTTTCTGTTTCAACGGAATTTTGCTTTTGCTATTCTCAAATTGAGGAATATCAGTTAGTTGATCTGATGCCCGCAGTGGAAATTCACGTTGTATATGAGTGCTGTTGAAAAATGCTCTCAATTTTCTCATGGAAAAAGAATGAACCTAATCTGCTGTAACTGTTACCTAATATGATAATCTTATTTAAATTGGCAGGCGTGCTGTTTGCATTCAAAACATTCTCGGTGAGAAAATTTGGTAAGTAAAAATAGCGTTGGTCTATCGACTGTGCGTTTGCAATATTCGTCAACATGCAGAGGGGTACAGCCGAGGTCATGCATGGCAATTTTGTCGAATGAAGTCAGAAGTGGATCGAACACAACGATATCATTAATCCATTCAAATTTCTCCCTCAATAAAATGGCAAAAGCCAACTGCATGCAACTATACTGTACCTGATACTCTCTCACGTAATGTTGTTCCTCGACTGGCTCCAGCGGGCCAAGGCCATAGAGAACTAGTTGTAATTGTGAATGATGGGGATGTGGCTATCACCCTTTTTATTTGGGCAGCCATTTCTGGGTTCTCCATTTGTTTCAGAGCTTCCTTATAAAACAATGATTTCTCTAACTTTTCCCGAGCAAGCCCTACTTTTTGATTCTTTCAATAACTTTTTTTTCAGTTTCCATGGCAGCAAGAGCCATCTCTATGGCGCAAGAAGCCTCTTCCATAAATTCCGTGTAAAAATCCTCGACCATTAATTCCAACTAATTGCCCTTCCCACCGTTTCAACTACGCAATGAATAGGAAGCAAACCCTAGTAATTTCCGTTGCCGCTCCAAGCTAGCTGGTCAATGAGTAAGAAAGGAAACTGCAGAATAACACATATATATATATTATATATATATATATAATAAATAAATAAATATATATAAAGTCGTCTAACCAAGGGGAGGAGTAGTCTAATCAGGTGGAGGAATTATGGGGACTGTTAAAAGTGGTCGGAATTTGAGCAAAGAATTTCAAAATTTTTTGTAGAGGTAGTGTTTGAATCTTGTTTTTATGGTTGAAATGGATTCAACACCATAAAAAATGTCTGAAACACTTGAAATTTTAAAGTTTAACAACTATAACTTGCATTTAAAAAAATCCTTACCCTATTTTCTATAAATATGATCATAATTTTCATAATTTTCCAAGCAACTCGTCTACATTATTAAACTATACATGTATATATATATGTTATAAGTTGAAGTGGCTAGCTGTGTGTTGCAGAATTTCAGTGTCGACTCCATCTTAACGTGAAGATGTTGATGTTATCTAGGAAGTATAGCTGTAGCAGAGGAGAATTATGGAAGTCAAGTTTTAGAATTTAGGTAATTTAGTTGGATGGATATAAAATTGTTTACATATAATCTATATAATCAGATTATAATCTAGTTTAAACCTGGTGTTTATGTTTACAAATATGACTTTAATTATTTAAAAAACTTGTTACATTTTAAATTTTTATTTAATAAATAGATTTTAAATTTCATGTTTGTAATTGATTTAATATAAATGTTAATAATTATATTTTGGTGGTATTACATTGACTTTTTTAATTAAAAAACGTAATACTAAATATATATGTTTAAAAATGGTAATAATAAATATAGGTTTATTAAAAATGGTAATAATAAATATAGGTTTATGATATATTATAAATAAGGAATTAAAAAATGGTAATAATAAATGTATGTTTATGATATATTATAAATAAGGAATTGGTGTAGGTATTTAACTATATGAATAGTTGTTAAACATTGGATTTTTATGAGTTTATTGTTTTTTCAAAATTACTATATTTAAAATAAGCCAATTTTTTAAGAATAAAATTTTTATTGGTTTTAATAAAATATTATATTATTAAAATTGTAATAATAAATATATGTAATAATACATTATAAATAAGGAATTGGTGTAACTATTTAATTATATGAGTAGTTAAACATTAGATTATTATGAGTTTATTGTTTTCTCAAATTACTATATTTAAAATATGTCAATTTCTTTAAGAATAAAAAATATATTGTTTTTAATAAAAATGTTATATGATTTAATTGCAATTTATAAAAGTCACTAATTAATTCATTTATTAATGTACTTTTAAATACAAGAAATTGTCATAAAATATTATAGTTAATTTTATATAGTGTGTTAAAGATGTTTTTCATTAGTTATATTCAAATATTCATTTTTTTTTTAACTTTGAAATCAAATCTATATATAATATATATATATATATATATATATATATATATATATGTGTGAAAATGACACACTATTGGATGGAAAATTCAGTAACAAATCCAGAAGTATAAAATGCTTTCACTACATAAAATTTAGTTGAACAAAACATATAGAAATAGATCAAGATTTCTAGTGTGTAAACAACTGTGAAGATTTTTTTATCTCAACCGCGAGAGAGCTGATTTAAAGCTCAATTAAGCACATAATTGAAAATTTCAAAATACATTAAGCTTGGGTTTGTCAATCCCTCAGTGAAATCCTTATTAGGTTAACATAAATGCTCAATATTGTTGTACCTAAAATAGAGTAATAAGCTAACAAATTTTTGCATTTAGAAAAAAACATGCATGCATGAACCAACTACTGTGATTATTTGGTCAAGGGAGAATAAATATCAAGGATTTGAGTACTTCATACATCTTCCAAGCTTTTGATTGTTTCCTCATAATGCATTGTTTTAGATAACTTGACCATTCCATGGGAAAGGATATCCAAATATTATCTATATAATTTCATTTAATGACCCTCAACATATAACATATTTATTGAATTGAGCTTGATAGCCCAATGGAATCAATTGACTCAACTTACTTATTGGGGTTCAATCAGAAGTGTTAATGTCACCAAATTTCTCGGGAATCCCTTACTGTAATGTGTAAGGACCTTTCTATTATGTCACACAAACCTTCTATAATATGTAAGGTGCTTGCTATCAAAGGAATAATTTGTTGTAATCTTGTCATTGATGTCAAAGTTAGGGGGGAAATATAAGGTGAATAATATATTAGGGGTATATCCATGGTTGATTCATTACCTACTAAGGGAGTGTTGGGTCCTTCCTTTTTGAAGGAATAGTAGTTGCAAAGGACATTTTGGAAAAAACTATTAGAAACAAAGCACCGCAAGATTAAAGCGGTAGTGAAATGTTTTGGAACTTACGCAGTGGAATATAAGGACGTGAGCCAAAGAGCTAGGAGCTGATTTTGATATAGTCAATGAAGAATTAAGGTAATGGCCCTAGGTATTCAAAAATCATGGATCACGAAAGCGAGGTATCAAAGACTAGATCAAGTGAGCGAGACTATAAAAGAAGATAACAGACAACAAGAAACATGATTGGACAATGACGTAAGGTTCTGGTTGTTCCAGGAATATAGAAAGTGCCTTTATGTGTTGGGACTCTATTGCAGAGTTTAGTGTTAAGTGATATTTGAGATATGAGCCTGTAATATTTTTCTTATGTATTATCTGTCTGTTTTGATATCCACGAGCAAGCCTGTAATTTCCGCAAGTTGTAATGGCGATGATATAATGAAACTGAACTACGTTGCTTAATAATATATGGAGGATAGGAATTATGATATTCAGTTGTGTATTTTATCGGCCCTTTTAAAATTTTATTCATATGTTTATTTTCTGCTAATTCCATGAATCAATGGTTGAGAATGAATGTGGTAATAGTTGCGCAAGTTTCCTAATTAATATGATGTAGATCCCCTACATCTTTTTATGGTTTTGTCTTGCCTCGAGTGAGATACTCCTTTATTCCAAAGGAGTGAAAATGTCGGCCAAGTGCTAGACTACACGGGCCTTTTTGTTGGCACCCTTAGTCGAACCCTGGGTTAAACTCAAAGTAAAATTTTCGCCAACAAATGATTTTGTTGTTGGAACCTCAAGTTCCTTAGGGGATATAGATCATGCACCTAAGGTCTATTGGTAGGGATATCCAAAAATGGTGGCATGAAAGGTTTGATTAGTTTATTTTACAACAGGAAGAACTAAGACAAAATAATTTGAATTGGGTCAAAGAAGAAATAGTATACTCTAAACCTGCTTGCGACTAGTACAAATATCTTTTGGTGTGAGTTCCCAGAGAAGTTAGAAAATTGGTTGACTCATTTCCACCATAAATTGAGGTTTGTGGTACAATGGAGGTTGCACATAAATTAGACCACAACCAATCTGGTCGCCCTTCATCAGTTGGATACACAGTTAACAAGAGTTGTTGACTTTTGGGTTAATGCTACTCTTGAAAGTTATGTAATTGAATTGTCAACTGAGAAGCACCAGTCATTCTCTCATGCAGAAGCCATATTTAGATCCAGAATACGAGGATGGTTGTTAAAGGAGATCCCAGTCTGGATTAAATTATTAATGGTTGAGGACACTTTGTTGGCATTCCCACAACACTTAATGGCAGCTTAAGCCTCTAGTACTTGGGGAATGGATTACCAAAGAGGAATTTCATCTTGTTGTAGGAGGATGAAGGATTTTGTTGGGTAGCGAATCCCTTGTGTAACGGTTTTGGGGATTAAAGCCCACAAATTTGGGTATTGATATTGTAAAGGCTCCACGAAGTGCGTGGAGCGTGAGTTTTAATGAGCCAAGTCAAAGGGTATTCCGCCCTAAAATATTGTAATTTAATCTAGAATGTGTCAGCCTACCCATAGTCCGCGGACCATGGGAATGTATAAATAGAGCGAGGCTCTAAGTGTAGAAGGCAACTTGGTTGAGATATAAAGTGTATGGGTTTCTGAAAGTAATAGTTGATCTAAGTCTGTAAGTCGGAGTCGCAGGTCGTAGTAGTAGTAGTAGTAGAGGCTCTGTAGCTATGTATGTAGAGGCCTAGTAGAGTCTGCAGCTGTGTGCGTGGAAGTGGATTGTAACTAGAAAAAGCATTAATAAAGATAAGTTGGTTTTGGAATATTGTGTATTTGTTTCTATATTCTGGTCTATGCATCTGTGATGGTTTATGATTGCACATGTATCTGTTTATGTTAATTGATAATTGAAAGTATTGGGCCTACTTAATTTAATTCAAGATATATAATAATACTAATCATAGAAAGGGGTGAAGAACATTCGATCTCATTATCTTAGCCATGCAAAGGTAGTTGCATTGAACAGACAGTTGCGCGGAAGTAGCACAATGCATAGGATCAGTTCACAAGCTTCCCAGACCTTGTCAAGACATCCCTAGGGTGCAGAAACCTGGTTCTAGCACCCTCCCATACTACCTCGGGTGAGACCTCAGTCCGAGCTCCGCAGACTGCTTCCAAAAGGGTCGGTAGTTCAGGATTTGTTTGGCTAAAACACTTTGAACCTGGGTCAGGGCCCTTCAAGCCAACAAATGATTCTGTTGCTGGGACTGGGATTTGCATAAGGGATGTCTGATGTCAGAACACTAGAACCCTACAAAGAAATAAATTGAAGATTGGTTGGATTATAAGCTTCACGAGTTCGTGGTACATGAAAACAAAACCCCGTAGATATCTGAGAAGAGGTGGTTGGATCACTACGTAGATATGGAAATCCACGATATTTTCTTTGCGTCTTTCTCTTCAAAGTTGTATGATTGGATCGCGAGGCTAGCAGACATCCACAGAAGGTGCAAGCTTGATCAACCAATAGTGTGGACTCCAAAGTTGGTGTGCAGGTTAGAGGCATCTGAAGTTAAGATCGCGTGGGTCGTAGACCATTGGCTAGATCGAATAATAGGAGGGTTTATAACTGAATTTGTGATAGAGACGGCTGTCAGCTACAACGAAGTAGAAAGACGTTTTCTCAAGGGGCTGTGAGGTAAGTACATCAAATATTTGAATACCTGGATTAATATGTTGTTATGTGAAAAACGGGTGATGTAAATCCATTAATGAGTGGAACAACGCAGAGTGGAAAAGTCTACAAAGGTATTGAAGGGTTAGGAAATAGTCCTTTAATTTCACCTCCGCGAGTGAGCAAGGAAGAGCGCGAGTGGGTTTCTCCGAGGAGTGCGGTTAGTTTGATAAAGCAACGCGTTCCGAAGTTACCATCCCCATGTACGCTGCCACCCATGTCACCGCATTCACCTCCATCTTCGCTCACACCACCTCCACCAAACCAGCAATCTAGCATGGCGAGCGCAATCAAGCTGCCTGTATTCAGAAGAGTAGGGAACGAAGATCCAGATCAATTTTGGTTTGTAGTAAGAGAAGTATGGGAAGCGCATGGGGTTACGGATGATAACATTAAGAAGGCCACATTGGTAAGCGCGGTGCAAGACTACACACTGACTTGATATATCAAGCACTCGAATGATCACCCAAATGCAGGAATAGCAGAGATCCAAATTGCGTTGAATAAAGAGTTTAACTGGCTGAAATCCAAAACATTGTCGATCATCAGATTTAAGGAGATTGCGATGCTTCCAAGTGAAACCCCCTGGGATCTAGATCAGAGGCTAAAGAGTACGATCCACGAAGCTAATATGACACTGATAGATGCACATCACCGCGCGTGGTTTGTGGCGTCTTTGACACCACACCTAAGGACGACGCTATCACGGCAGAAGCTATCAACCCAGGTAGAAGCATTGGAAATGGTGATGAGGTTGCTTGAGACACTGATATAGGATCTAGGGTTGGGAGTCCAAAAAATCCATGCGTAGCTACAAAAACTATGCTTGGAGATGCAGAGTTTGAAGCAGGATAGTGTACCCCGACTGGAAGCACGCGAAGAAGTACGGTGCATAAAATGTAAAGGCCAGGGTCACGATAAGGATCATTGCCCTATATTTGCAAACTATTTGGCGGGAGGAGGACCAATGTTGTTGAGGTTGGAGGCACAGACAAGCCCAAGTGCGACACCCACACTCTAGTGCGTGATCTGTCAGGTGGGAGGAAAGCACACTATGGACAACTGTCACCTGTTGTAGAAGTATATGCGGACCTGTTGATGCCTCGAAAAATGCTGCAACAACATTGGGGGATAACCACCCTGTCCGGACCTTAAAGCAGCTCCTTTTCTGTTTGGTGTAGTGGCTCCGACTGGTTTAACTAGGTCTAGTTACCTTCTCCCTACAGCTATTGGTTTATGATGTATCTTTCACTACCAATAGTTAGGGATATCAGATCACTTCTTCTTGCTGATCAGGCAAGAGAATGACCCTTAAGCTGATTTGAGTTCAGCCAAGCCACAACTAAAATTTTGCCTCTTTAAGGAGAGGACTTAAAATAATGTAGAATTTACTCTAAATGCAAGCTTATTCTATGATGAAAGCAAAAGAAACTAATCTAAATCCTATCTTAATTAGGTAGATATAGATCTAACCCAACCAAGAGCAAGATAATTAAAGTATTGGGATTTAGATATGTTTAGTTTATAATGAATATCAAGTTAATGAAGTAGTTCAATTAACTGATATTATGGATATCAAAACACATCCTATTGAGACCTCTTAACTGAAATAACAAACCAACAACATTCATGAAGTAGTTCACAAAAATGATATTAATTATCAAATCAGTAAATCCGATAATTAAACAATAATATGTGGAAATAGTTCACAACATATCACCATTCAATAAATCAGTTTTATAAGACAGATTTCTGAGTAAATAGTTACTCAGAAATCAGATTTTAATTCACAATAAAAGAGATACCTAATAACAATATTGAGACAAATTATCCATATTGACAATAGTGCACAAACATGAATAAAATGAGACATTCCTGTTACCATAAAATGAAACTGATATATGAAACAATAATATTAGAAATACCAATTTATTGCATCCATTTCTCTGATCTTGGTCTCCAACAGTCCTTTACATTACTTGAACTTCTGCCTCCAAAACTAGGGCCACAATAGTGCAAACTCTGCCCCTCATACATAATTCAAGATACAAAGGAAAAATCCTCAATAATCCCCAGATCATGAGATTTTCTCTCCTCTCTCCTACAACTCTAAATTCCTATTACAGTAGTGCTTTTAGAAGTCTAGAATTGCAGAGGGGAGCAACCCTTATTACATTCTGCAATCTATTACTTATACTATTTGTGAAGGAATTCTTGAGAGAAGAGTTTGTTGAAAAGAAATCTACTAAATCCAATTTTACTTGCTCAAAATTTTGATCTTCAATTGCTGGAGCATTCTCATTGATTGAGATCATTTTCTCCATATTTCTTCTACTGTTTTCCCGCAAAAAGAAATCAAAATAAATTAAAATGCAACAATAAAATCAACATGGCATTGTTGGCATTTAAATCAAATCCAATCAAATTCTATTTAAATAAATAATTGAAAATAAAATATAAACTTTCTCTTGATGCCTGGGATGGTTTAATTGGCCATAGATATGATTAACCAATGGATCTACAATTAGAAGAGGTTTTGGACAAATGAAAATGAAGAAAATAACTCAGAAAATTGATTATGTTTTCAAAATTCAGAGCTTGATCTTCTGCCTGATTTTTGACCCCATAAATGATTAAATCTGTTAGTGAAACCTCCTCAAAAATGTTCTCCTTGATTTTCTCTTTCCAATGAGCCGTCCTCGGCCTCATTTGGCCAAGTAAAACTCATTCTATGAGCTTCCAAAGTTGATGAGTCAAATCTGGCATGAATCTGGAAATTCTGTTGTTGCTGGGCTAAAAAAAATATCAAAATTCTTATTAAAATTAAATCCTAAATTAGAATTCTAATTAATTCTAAATTAATTGTTAATTATAAACTAAACTAATTATTAATAAACTATTTATTAATTTAACTAACTGATATCTAATTAACTATTTATAAACAAATTTAATCTAATTAAAAAAACTAATTAATATTAATCTAAATGATATTTAAATTTAAATCAATCAAATTAATTAAATGTTATAAATTAATTAATCTGATTAATTTAAAATTCATTAATTAAATAATATATATTAATTAATTTACAATATTAAATAATTCCTTTAATATATTATATTATAACTTAAACTAATATATACCAACCTAACTTATTTTTTACACTTCACTCATACGTATGAGTGATTTCAAAAAAAACAAATACCAAACCTTTTAATGAAACTTAGAGTTAAGGCATCATGTCCTATCGCATTAGCAAATCGGGGAATATGGTGTTGGGCTTTTATTACAATGCAATACAAAATCCCCGATCCGATATCTCATCGAGATATGATGTGTATAGGGCTTTTATTACAATGCAATACAAAATCCTCGATCTGATATTGCATCAGGGTATGATGTGTATCGGGAGTTTTTCGAATAAAACTTCTGATCCGATTAAAATTTATTTTATTTATTAATTTTTTATATATTAAATTTTAATTTAATTAAATTAATTATATATTAATTAAATTTAACTAAATTAAGATTTAATATTATTATTTTTTTGTTTTGATTTTATTTTAATCAAATTTAGTTAAGTTGTGAAATTATTTAAACTACAGCCACTTGAATGTTTGAGTTTTCGAGATTAGGATTTGATTTGGAAATGAGTGAATTTCTTAAAATCCCGATAATTAATGATTTGGCTACATAACTAAAAATGGAAAAATGTTAGTAAAAACTTGTTATGGGTTAATATTTAAAATGAATGCTTTATTGAACTAATTTATTTACAAAATGCAATATTGTACATTTTATGCATTTTTAACCCAGGCTACATAAATGATGAGACTTCAAAGGTGTTCCATTTTCAAACCAATTGAACAAATGAGGCAAAACAAGCGTTAATGGGAAGCTTATAAAAAATCGATTCTAACAAAGCAATCAAAACAAGAATCCAAAAAAATGAAAAATCGACAAATGCGTAGGGCAATCAACTAAATAAAAATCCAAAAGGTGATTAGCCAAAATTTTTACAGAAAGGGTTCCCATTATTTGAGTTGAGCAAGTAAAAAATGGAGGGTTGTGTTTTTACCACAACAATGATGACACACGGGAGAAGAACCAATTATCTCTGTTTGATATAAATAAGTTTTTTCTAAAATCAAAGTAAAAATAATTAATGAAGAGAGAATTATATTTAAAATGCTTGACTAAGTTCATTAGCAAGAATCATCTAATTGTAAATTTTCTTAAAATTCCTCATTCATTAAAATATTTCGAAACTCTACATCAGTCCTTAATTAGTTGTAGAGATAAAGCAGGGGTCACTTTACAACTTAGCTTTTAAAATATACTCCTTTGTCATAGGTAGAGCCACTGCTGCCAGCAAACATCTATAGTTTCGACAGGGTTACCTTTTAATCATAAATGATTTAGAATCCCATCTGTTTAAGAATTATTGATCTAGAGATAAATCCATTTATATATGTTTATTTTCTTTGAATTTTTTATTTTTATTTCTCTTAAAAGCCATTGTCCTAGTTTGGTGGCCAGATAGTTGACAATGCCATTCACTGTTTATAATCGTACTAAACAAGCTGGCTCGTGATGAGACCCCTTGTCTTATAATTATTTGCAATCATAAGCCATTACCCTGGTTTGTTTAGCAGTGTTGGTAATGTCAACCTATTTTTCCCCTATGATCATGGTAAGCAAGCTCACGATGAGACCTGTTAACTTTTAAGTTTAAATATATTTATGGATTATATTCTAGAAAAATAAGACTCTTTGGGACAGGGAGAATCACTAACTCCTTAAGAGTTAAGAATGACAATTTCAGAGTTAAAGGTGCTTTGCTATAAAGTGTCTTTACTTTCTTATGAATAACTTTTCTTGACTGATAATAGAACTTTGAAAGATCCTAATGAAATTTTGAAATCTCAAAATGATTACAATTTGATGAAAAAGAAATTTTCAGATTTTATGATACTTTGCCAACTTCTCTTGATTGGTAATCTCTTCCTTAAATATCTTTACCTTTATAATAAGAAAATCAAACTCTACTAAGAGATTTAAGAAAAAGCTAATAGATGACTATTAACAATTTTTCTCCATGTGTTGACCATTGTTAGGTAACATGTAGGCCTTCCATATAAATCACGGCAAATTCACCAAAATCAAAACTGAAAACTAAAAGAAAAGAAGTCTTATGCTAAAGTGAGAAAAGAAATCAGCAAACGAAATTAAAATGAAGAAATGTGAAAAATGAAGGAAAATCCAAGTTTCAAAAGATAAATTCAAACAAGAACGCTTATACCAATGTCTCAACAATATGAAGAAAAAGAAAATAATCGTGTAATCAATCATTCTCATGTTGAGATTGGGTAAATCATACCTTGCAGGGTCGTGAGTGTTTTAGGCTTTTTGAATAGCAGCGACGATTAAAATTCAGCCACAATGAAAGCTTCCTATTTGGTATCAATCTTCTTGTTTCAAAGCATCATTTTAATCATTTTCTAACAAAAACAAGATGCCTAAATAAACAAACTAAAGGTTGAGAAACTTCCTGATGTAGCTGTTTCGACGAAGATTATCGCTGCTTCTTGGAATTAAGCCAGAAGAAGAGTATGGACTTCAAAAATATGATCCGGTGGAGGATTGGAAGCTTCAAATGGAGAACTGCAAAACATATTTGTATGTCAGAAAACAACACTGAAACTAAAGCAACGAAATGGAAATTAATGAAAGTGGGTACATGAATCTTACCATTGGATAATTGCTTTTGATCTTACCTGAAATGTATCAGTTTCTCCAAACTAGCTGACTTCTTATTTTAATTATCATTAAAAACATGAAGAAGTCAAACTAACCGAAATCCTGTAACCCAAAATAATTATTTATTTTATTTAAACTAAAGCAAACAGTAAAATGTAAAAATGGAATGCTTAGTGCTCAAGGGAGTTGAAATTAAAACAAATGCATAAAAAATGAGAATGAGAATTTGCAGTAATGACTGTTTCTCAAAATATTATAAGTTTCATTTAAACTCCATGATTTTATAAATTGTCCAGAATCAAGACCAAATCCACGATAATAAAATTTAAATATGAAGATAGAGAGGTCTTGAATTCCATTTTTAATTATGAAATTATATATTTAAACTAAAATGTATGAGAAATTGAAATAATTTGAATATGCTGCAAATTGGTCATTAACTGCTTTCTTTCCATAGTGGTTACCCAAGCTCGCTTTTAAAATAACACATCGTTGTATCGGATGATTCGCATTGCATGTAGAGACATGTGTTGGAGTTTATCACATTGACGGTTGAAATAACAAATTTCCGATATGAGATCATGTGAAGAAAATATGTGTGATGAGATGTAGCAATCACATTATTGAAGATATGTTATATTGCGAATTTAGGACAGTCATGCTGTAATTATCAAATCGCACACCGCATCTCGCGATTTGTATTTTGCACATTGCGCATTGCAGATTCAGAATAATGATATGGCCAAAAATAAAAATGCAAGAAAGCGATTGTGATATCGGCAATGCGATGGATGATATAACTAATCGGCGATCAGCAATGTTAAGCACCCAATGTAACACAATATATTTTTTGCGATGCTGATATGCGATGAAGAGCGGACCCGATAACTTTTTATGATGGGATTTCAATAACATATCGGATCCGAGACATCGGCCCTTTTAAAGTTCTGCTCCTACCATTATTGCGATTAAACTGACGCAAATTTTTTTTATGAATTTGATTTGAATTTCATATCGGGTCCGCAATTATGTGGTCATTGCAATATCGGTAAAGTCAATTATCAGAGATCGGCGATTCACGATAATGGAAGTATACTTCAACTGCAAAGCTCCGATATGCGAAATGCAATATGGCATATGAGTAAGATAATACATCGGAGGTATTTTATGAATAATTTGTTATCAAAAGAAATGCTAAGAACTACTTCTGATGAAATCTTATGATGTGAATGGTCTTATGATATTCCTTGAAATTTCATTTGGGTTTTCTAAGTGAATAAAAGCAAAGTTAAGGAATATGCTTAAATTCTAATGCATCATAAATAAAATTTCCCTGAGCCTGTTGCAAATTTGAAATGGGTTTACTGCTTACTTTATGTTTTGAAAAGAAATAAAACCTACAAATAAAACAGAACACGAATAAAAAAAAAACTAAGAAAAATAGAAACTAATAAGAGATGAGAATGAACTTGTAAATGCGTACTTAGAAGGAAATTGTCTGCAGATTTTATCTCATAAATCTTCAAATCCTTCCTTCGTTTAATATTTTAACTTTGTTCAAAATCGTCTCATTATTTATTCTAAATTAGAGTGGGCAATCAAGCTGAAGGAAATCAATTATTCATGTTCAGGAAATATGTAATTTACCAGAAATAAATATAAAAATAGGCTCCCATTTTGAATTGAAACAACAATTTATTATCTATGCTTATTCTGAATAACCTGAAAAGAATTTGTATTGTTATAGCGGTTGTTCAATAATACCTTTAGTAAATGAATATGATGCGTATTGCAACATCAAACAATAAACTAAAGATTAAAAGGGGATAAAGCCACTAATTGTGGAAAAATATCAAAACAGATTTGGATGTATGCACTCAGCAATCTCGAAATAAAGAAAAGTGGCCTTGAGGCGATTGATGCCAAGTGCAACCTTAATTGAATTTAATTAAGAAATTATTCAAAATAAGCAGAGTAGAGGTATTGTTGTAAGAATTTTAAAAAGGAAAACAATAATAAAACTTTCTGATAGGAAGAAAATGTTTTCATTGAACATGAATGAGAAGGGTTGATTGCTTTGTTTTATTTATATCTATAGAATTGTTCAAAATAAATTAACTACATAAAACAAACAAATAAATTAATTCTACTCCTATTCTAACCATATACATGAAAATGACTAGGTATAGTCATATTTCCAGTGTAGCCATTTTCTCATTTTTATTCCCGCATATATGTACAGTTCAAATGTTAGTAATAAAAATACAAATCTAACTAAACTAAGGAAAATAAATATGAAATCAGAATGTACAGTTATTGTTATTGTTAGTAACTTATTTAAAATTTCTTTCTCTTGAATTTTCCTTTCCAATTGAATACCAATTAGATCATAGAAGTCTGGATGGATTTCTATTAAGGATGGGGAAATGTTCAAGGGAAGAGATAACAGGCCAGATTGTGAAGATGAGCTTTTAAATTCAAAGGCCTGGAAAAAATCATTAGTGTTATATGCAAATGTTAAATTATTAACAATATTCTTTGAGGGAAAAAATTCCAAATATTTTTCAAATGAGTCAATGAAAGATGAATGGAAATCTGTTAAATACAGTTGAAAATTATTAATTGAATTGAATTGCTGGCTAGATTGTAAAAATATATCCTCTAGTTGAGATTGTCTTTGAGAAAATAGAAGCTTTTGATAAGAAATGAACATCAAATGATATTGACATATTAGCAGCTTTTGATGTTCATGGTTATAATATGAAACTTCAATTTCCCAATAAAACAATTCATAAATTGAGTGTTTGACAGTAAAGTGCTCAATATGGCAGCATAAAGTGTTAAAATTCTGAAAAATAAAATAAAAAAATAAATCTAAATTTAAACAAAATAAGTGTGAAAGAAAAACTAAAATCAAATCACTATTTTTACAACTAATGTTACAGCACAATTGGGATTGTTTTGAAATGATTTTTTTTCACAAGGATTGACCAAAATTATGGAATTTGAGTAATTTCGAATTCCAACTTGTGAACTAGAAAACGAATTATGATTATGAGTAGGAATGAGAGCTTGATTATGATATGAATTATAGATTGGAATGTTTTCTTGAATGGTGAAATCATGAAGATAATTTGTTACTCTAAAATGAGGATAGGTTGGAATAATTTCTAACTTGAAATGTTCCTCATCCTCAGATGTTATTTGAATTTTATCATGAGGATTTTCTTCAGAAAAATTGAAATCAACATCCTCGTTATCAGAGTAATTATCATAAATGACCTCACAAGATTTTCTAGAATTCCATTCGATCTTATCCAATATATCAAAACAAGGAGGAACAAGAATTTCATGTTCACTAATGGTAAAAGAATGATAAACAATTGTTTCTTTATCTTGATAAAAATTTATTGATAATTCATTTAAATCATCCTCTTTAATTTATGAAAAATCATTAATACCAAGAGAGGAAAAATTACCATCATTAAAAATATCAGGATAAAGGGAAAAATGTGAACCTGAAACAATGCATTTAAAATTGTCCCTGTTTGAGAACTCTTGTGCATTATGCTCATTGTAAATTTCAGGTTGCAGATCATCCCTTTGTGTGTTCATGCTTTCTTGAAGAAGGCTGCTTTGCTGTTCTGGTTTCGGCATTTACTTATCATGGAAAAATTCAGAAATTTGTATAGCAGTTTGCATGCTATTATTTACCTTAATTGATGCTTGTACTTGCTGATTTGAGATCTGATTTTCTGAATTGACCGCAGAGTAATTTTCAGATTCCAAGGCAGTTCTTTCTCCAAAATCGTTGTTGTTGTCTTCTTGCATTTGATTAGAAATATTTTCCAAGCTTTGTGAAACCACTTCATTACAATTTATTGGCACATCCAAATTGGAATTCTCATTTATATTGGAAGGGGATGGAACAAAGCTTGAATTAATTTAATATGGATTTGGAATGGGAGGAAGAGAGCAAATATATTCAAACCAATCTAATGATTCTTCTTCCATAGGTTTAACTTCATCTTTAAATCTTGAACAATTCAAGTGAAATCGAATATTAAAATCATTAACAGACTCATTTTCAAACCTTCGTAAATATTCAATTTCTTCACATACCTGTTCATAATCATAGCCGTCAAATTTACAAATGAAAATTGTAACAAATTGATCCCAGCTGTGGATTGAGGCAACCCGAAGAGTTCTACACCAGCTTCTGGCTTTTGCCACGAATGTGAGAGTAAAAATTCTGCATAAAATGCCTTCATCAATTCCTTCAAAATCATATTTTGAAACGTTTTGAATAAATTGAAGGACATGATTAAAAGTAGAAGAATTTCTCTTACCATTGAATTTTACCTGAGACAAGAGTCTTACCACTTCAGGTGGGGTATTGGAGGATGCACGTCCATGGATGCAACTCCAAATTGGAAGCTTAAGAGGAGCCATCGTAATTAAATAAGGTGTTAAATTGAAAAGACTCCAATAGACAAAAATTCTCAGCCCTCCTTCTAGTGCCAAAAGTGTTGATGCCTCGAAAATCGCTGCAACAACATTGGGGGATAACCACCCGGTCCGGACCTTAAAGCAGCTCCTTTTCCATTTGGTGTGGTGGCTTCGACTGGTTTAACTAAGTCCAGTTACCTTCTCTCTATAGCTATTGGTTTATGATGTATCTTTCACTACCAATAGTTAGGGATATCAGATCACTTCTTCTTGCTGATCAGGCAGGAGAATGACCCTTAAGCTGATTTGGGTTCAGCCAAGCCACAACTAAAATTTTGCCTCTTTAAGGAGAGGACTTAAAAGAATGTAGAATTTACTCTAAATGCAAGCTTATTCTATGATGCAAGCAAAAGAAACTAATCTAAATCATATCTTAATTAGGCAGATATAGATCTAACCCAACTAATAGCAAGATAATTAAAGTATTGGGATTTAGATATGTTTAGTTTATAATGAATATCAAGTTAATGAAGTAGTTCAATTAACTGATATTATGGATATCAAAACACATCCTATTGAGACCTCTTAACTGAAATAACGAACCAACAACATTCATGAAGTATTTCACAAAAATGATATTAATTATCAAATCAGTAAATCCGATAATTAACCAATAATATGTGGAAATAGTTCACAACATATCACCATTCAATAAATCAGTTTTATAAGACAGATTTTTGAGTAAATAGTTACTCAGAAATCAGATTTTAATTCACAAGAAAAGAGATACCTAATAACAATATTGAGACAAATTATCTATATTGACAATAGTGCACAAACATGAATAAAATGAGACATTCATGTTACCATAAAATGAAACTGATATTTGAAACAATCGTATTATAAATACCAATTTATTGCATCCATTTCTCTGATCTTGGTCTCCAACAGTCCTTTACATTACTTGAACTTCTGCCTTCAAAACTAGAGCCACAATAGTGCAAACTCTGCCCCTCATACATAATTCAAGATACAAAGGAAAAATCCTCAATAATCCCCAGATCATGAGATTTTCTCTCCTCTCTCCTACAACTCTAAATTCCTATTACAATAGTGCTTTTAGAAGTCTAGAATTGCAGAGGAGAGCAGCCCTTATTACATTCTGCAATCTATTACTTATACTATTTGTGAAGGAATTCTTGAGAGAAGAGTTTGTTGAAGAGAAATCTGCTAAATCCAATTTTACTTGCTCAAGATTCTGATCTTCAATTGCTGGAGCATTCTCATTGATTGAGATCTTTTTCTTCATATTTCTTCCACTATTTTCCTGCAAAAAGAAATCAAAATAAATTAAAATGCAACAATAAAATCAACATGGCATTGTTGGCATTTAAATCAAATCCAATCAAATTCTATTTAAATAAATAATTGAAAATAAAATATAAACTTTCTCTTGATGCTTGGGATGGTTTAATTGGCCAGAGATATGATTAACCAATGGATCTGCAATTAGAAGAGGTTTTGGACAAATGAAAATGAAGAAAATAACTCAGAACATTGATTTTGTTTTCAAAATTCGGAGCTTGATCTTTTGGCTAATTTTTGACCAAATAAATAATTAAATCTGTTAGTGAAACCTCCTCAAAAATGTTCTCCTTGATTTTCTCTTTCCAATGAGCCGCCCTAGGCCTCATTTGGCCAAGTAAAACTCATTCTATGAGCTTCCAAAGTTGATGAGTCAAATCTGGCATGAATCTGGAAATTATGTTGCTGGGCTAAAAAAAATATCAAAATTCTTATTAAAATTAAATCCTAAATTAGAATTCTAATTAATTCTAAATTAATGTTAATCTATAAAACTAAACTAATTATTAATAAACTATTTATTAATTTAACTAACTGATATCTAATTAACTATTTATAAACAAGTTTAATCTAATTAAAAAACTAATTAATATTTATCTAAATGATCATCATCTGCTGATAAACTGTCCATTTGCCAAGACCCTGTGGATAAATACCAAACGAACTTTTGGTAAACCTGAAAATGCCCCTAGTGAATTCAATGAAGTGGTTTTTCAATGGAATAAGGAAATATTTCAATGCAAAGTGGTCAGAAGAGCCTGGGACCTCATCTCCGGATTTGTACTCGGGATGATTTTGAAGGAGAGAAATCGCAGGATATTCCAGAACTCAGCAAAGGAACCGGAAGTCATTTGGGGAAAAGCAGTCAAGCTACTGCGGGAAACAATCTTGGTTGATAAATGGGTGGGGGAGGATTGGAAAGCCAACCAGGTGGAGGAAGAAATCCTGAACAAATTAAACTTAAAATTCGAAATGGTTTTCCATAAACAGAAGCTCAACCATGAGATGCGGACCCAAAGCCCTGATAAATTTAGCTATCCCAAAGATAATTTCATAAAATTGAATTTCGATGGGGCCTCTAAGGGGAACCCAGGCGAAGCGGGCTTTGGAGGCATTTTTCGGGACAACAGCAATCAGGTAAGATGGATTTTTTCAGATTGGGAGGGGGAAATGACAAACAATGAGGCAGAGTTCTGGGCTTTGCATCAAGGCTTGCGGATCGCGGTAAGAAATGGCTACTCCAATCTAGAAATCACAGGGGACTCTCAGATCGCGGTGGAAATGCTGAAGAAGCTCAGCAATGGCCGGAATTGGGAAAAAGCCACGAATAGCTGGCGAACAGCCAGAATTGTTCAGGAAATTGCTGATCTTCTACAACGAATTGAGTACAAGGTAATAAACCATGTGAGGCGGAAAGGGAACCAGGCGGCTGATTTCCTGGCTAACTGGGGATGCAGAGGCCGCGACAGCTCGGTGGATGCTCAATGGAGAGCGGTGTGCGGGCACAAGGAATGGATGGACCTGGCAACCATAATCAAGGCCGATCATGACCAAGCCACAGGTAGAAAGGTGGAGAGCGATGAGCTGGATCACCAGGGGGACGTGGAACGTCCAGACCACGCAAGCTCATTATGATTAGGATCCCCATGCGAATTGTAATACTCGTGCGAAGCATTGGGGACGGACATAATTTGGGACAGGCAGTTAAGGAATGTCAGAAAGGATGGGGAGAAGGGATCGGTGATCGCCATGCGAGATCACATCGAAAAGGTACGAAATCTGAGGGGAAAAATCCGCCTCATATAAACCCAATCATAGATTCGAACTAGCGCAGAAATGGCGAGTACATGTTAGTGACTTCAAACCGGAATAAATCTAATAGGATGGTTGATAGGAAATGCCATGATCGGAGGAACAGATGGCAGGATTCGGACAGCGGGACTGATAGCAAGAGTGGGTTCCGGGAATTTATAAAAGCCTGCATGCAAAGCACCCGGCATCAGAAGACTTCAGTTAGCATTTGCAGCGCGAGAGGAAACACAGGTCGCCTGAGAGCCTCCCGCATTAATCATATTTGGCCTTCTGTGAGCGGATCTATGGAAACTAGAAAGAGGGCTCGGTTAGTGGAGGAAATGGAAGCTGCGCGAACCAGGGAACCAGACCGGAAAGGAAAAGCGGTAGTGAAGGAAGAGGACCCGGAGGAAGTTTTTGAAATTCCTGATACTTTAGACGAGGATGGAAGTCGCAACCAGAGTATGAATGGAGAGGAATGGGAGCAGTACGCCATGGGTGTTAGCCAGCGGAGCCGGCGAGGCAGACAGGTACTGCAGCGCGGGCGTCGGAGGAGGATTCGTCAGGGTGTCCGTGAGGCTACCCCGACCCGTGGTCAAAATAGCGAAGCCAACAAAGCTCGAAACGGTAAGGGAGAAGAGTCGGAGCAGAGCAGGCGTCCTGGCAGGAGGGCCAGACAAACTTTCGAGCATAAAATACAGCGTGCAGAGAGAGCATACGTTCAGAATACCAATCCCAAAATCAAGCGAATCATCCAAAATATGGAAGAAGAAGCAATACAAGCTCAATCTGATTCGGAAATGGAGGATTGGGAGCTGCTGGTGCATGACCCCAGTAATACGAGAGGCAGAATGTCTCTATTCAAGCAGTCCTTACACATTTACTGGGTGATGAAATGGTTGCTGGCCAAAGCCTTGGAGCAGGTGGCTTCTGAAATGGTTGAGTTGGCCCTGGGTGTTCCTAACTTGAGGCTTGAGCTCCGCATCCTGCAAATCTCCATGGAGATGCAGGGGAAGCAGTTAGATGAGATTCAGCAATTGCTCAAGAACAGCCAGCAGAAGAGCAACAAGAAGGACTCTCCAATACTTGCTAATGCAGTTGAGTAGTTTTGGTTCGTGTCTTCCTTTTGATGAATCTACGGTATATAGATAATCTAGACAGCTTCCCTCATTTTGTAGTAGACAGTTACTATATGCATATCAGCAGAATTAGACCAGGGAAGGACTGTAATGTTTATTTAGCTTGGAAAAATAGAATGCGATATTTCTTTTTTTGGTTCGCTGTTAAAAACTTTAGGTGGACACCCTACTCGGTTTCCCCTGGTGGGCGGGTAGTTGGTTCCACTAATACTGCTGTAATTTTTTGATGTGATAATAGAAAATGCGAGTACCACCTTTGCCTACAAAAAAAAAAAATTAATCTAAATGATCTTTAAATTTAAATCAATCAAATTAATTAAATGTTATAAATTAATTAATCTGATTAATTTAAAATTCATTAATTAAATAATATATATTAATTAATTTACAATATTAAATAATTACTTCAATATATGATATTATAACTTAAACTAATATATACCAACCTAACTTATTTTTTACACTTCACTCATATGTATGAGTGATTTCAAAAAAACAAATACCACACCTTTTAATGAAACTTAGAGTTAAAGCATCATGTCCTATCGCATCGGTAAATCGGGGAATATGGTGTCGGGCTTTTATTACAATGCAATATAAAATCCCCGATCCGATATCGCATCGGGGTATGATGTGTATCGGGACTTTTTAAAATGTGTTCCGAATAAAACTTCCAATCTTATTAAAATTTATTGTATTTATTAAATTTTGTATATATTAAATTTCAATTTAATTAAAGTAATTATATATTAATTTAAATTAATTAAATTAAGATTTAATATTATTTTTTTTGTTTCGATTTTATTTTAATCAAATTTAGTTAAGTTGTGAAATTATTTAAACTACAGCCACTTGAATGTTTGAGTTTTCGAGATTAGGATTTGATTTGGAAATGAGTGAATTTCTTAAAATCCCGATAATTAATGATTTGCCTACATAACTAAAAATGGAAAAATGTTAGTAAAAACTTGTTATGGGTTAATATTTAAAATGAATGCTTTATTGAACTAATTTATTTACAAAATGCAATATTGTACATTTTATGCATTTTTAACCCAGGCTACATAAATGATGAGACTTCAAAGGTGTGCCATTTTCAAACCAATTGACCAAATGAGGCGAAACAAGCGTCAATGGGAAGCTTATAAAAAATCGATTCTAACAAAGCAATCAAAACAAGAATCCAGAGAAAATGAAAAATTGTCAAATGCGTAGGGCAATCAACTAAATAAAAATCCAAAAGGTGATTAGCCAAAATTTTTACAGAAAGGGTCCCCATTATTTGAGTTGAGCAAGTCAAAAATGGGGGGTTGTGTTTTTACCACAACAATGGCGACACACGAGAGAAGAACCAGTTATCTCTGTTTGATATAAATAAGTTTTTTCTAAAATCAAAGTAAAAATAATTAATGAAGAGAGAATTATATTTGAAATGCTTGACTAAGTTCATTAGCAAGAATCATCTAATTGTAAATTTTCTTAAAATTCCTCACACATTAAAATATTTTGAAACTCTACATCAGTCCTTAATTAGTTGTAGGGATAAAGCAGGGGTCACTTTACAACTTAGCTTTTGAAATATACTCCTTTGTCATAGGTAGAGCCACTGCTGCCAGCAAACATCTATAGTTTCAACAGGGTTACCTTTTAATCATAAATGATTCAGAATCCCATCTGTTTATAATGCAAAAATTTGGAAAGAGGCTCCAACATAAACCCATTGTAAGCACAAATAGGCGTACCGACAGGAGGGTTTTTGTGGATCTTCCAAATGAAGTAAAGCCTGCAAGCTTTGGCATCTTGCGACTTGACTTGCATTATATATTCCCACTGCTGAACTGTAAGAAGATTACGGAATCTTGCTTGAAGCTGCCTAAGAGACCTGCTGATGGCCAACCATGGAACCGCTGCATACTGCCTGTAAACATTGAGATCAGCTAGTTGCTGGTGAGCTTCGGCAACATAGCTATCTCTTTCAAGAACCACAATCCCCAGGTTCTTATCCGCTGGTTTGATCACAATAGGGAGTCGGCGAAGGCTCTTTAATGCAAGCAATTGGGATCTGGCAAATCTGGGTCTGGCGGTAAACTGGACAGAAGCAATATGGGTTTTAAGGATGGAAAGGCCAAGCTCAAGAGCACGATTAAGATCAGGATCATTAATCGGAGGCTCCCAGGTAGGGTTTGGCAGGCGGAAAGGATTGTAAGTGTCATCATCAGCAGAAAGTCGAAAAAACCTTCTGAGGCGGCAAAGACGGGAAAAATAGGCATATTCTTTAAAGATGTCATCAATGGCCATGGGCAGAGGCCGGGGAATGTATTTGTGCCCTAGGCCCAACAATTTGGTTTGGCTGAAGGAAAGAGGAACATAAGAGAGATTGTGAATAGCAAGATTGCTAATTCGACAATCAATCTGGGAAGGGGTCATTTTTCCAATCAGATAAGCCAAATAAGAAAATGGGCTAATGGAAGGCAACCAAAAAAGATGACAGGAATTGCTTACATGAAAAGAGCCGTGCCTTTCCCTTTGTCTCTGCCAGGAATCTGATGCACATCTGACCACCGTGGAGCATATGGGGCAGCTTCTAGATTCAAACCAGTGTTCTGGAAAAGCTGGTTTGGAATGGAAGCCGACTGTCCAGCAACAGATTATGTGGAGCGATTTCCTCGACGGAACCACCCCCTGCCCATCCCGTTTTTTGGCTGGGATTGCAAAGACTGGGGCATCTGCTGCTGCCTCTGAGGCTGACTGCGCAGTTGCTGGGGCTGACTGCGCAGTTGCTGGGGCTGACTGCGCAGTTGCTGGGGCTGCCTGCGCAGAGGCCTCTTTTGCCTGCGCAGAGGTTGCTGCTGCTGCTGCTGGCTAGGCTGCTATCGCTGCTGGGGCTGTCTACGCTGCTGCTGCTGCTGCTGCTGCCGCTGCTGCTGCCGAGATGGAGGTGAAGTGCCGGGAGATTGAAGCTCGATAAGAAAAGCAAGCTGATCTTGCAAAGGCTTCAAAATGGCATCGATTTTTTGTTGCTCGGCCTGGAAAGATGTTGCAACTTCTTTCTGGACCAGAACAGAAATGGCTTCTTCTCTGGCAATATCATTAGCTTACTTAGCTAATTCTTCCCGTGCGGCATTTCGGGCGGCTTGAGCAACAACTCTGGCGGCACGACATTCAACTAGCTCAATTTGGAATTCATTGACCTGTCGATTGTAGGAAGACAAGGCCAGTGAAGTCCAATGGGCAGCAACAATGCTGCCTGCAACCGGACCGGTAGAGCTAGTGAACGGAATATGCTGGAACGGCTCGGCAAGCTGGTGAAGCTTTTCTTCAAAATCTGAAGCAAGCTGGGAAACCCTAGCTTCATTTTGCCTCACAATAGTTTGCTCATGCCGCAAGTAAAGTTCATGGCAATCTCTTCGATATCTGGCAGTAAGAGCTTCAAGACCACCTTTGAGAGTATCATTGGTGTCAGGATCGGAAGCTACAAGACCCGGTGTTTTAACCATAAGGCTTTGAATAACACGGTTGTCTTGTTGAAGAGCTAATAATTTCTCAACAAGCGACTGAGATTTCATTAAAATTTCAGTGGCTTTCTGGAAATCTTTTACTGCACAAGAAATAACTTCGGTCCTGGAATTTGGCATCGGCGGAATTTCATCATTCGTTGAATGCTGGTGAACTGTCGATGGCCCCTGATGGGCAGAAGGATCCCCCTGCGCAGCAGTAGGATGCCCCTGCGCAGTAACTGAAGGGCCCTGCGCAGCAACAGTAGAGCCAAGAGGAGGCTGCGCAGTCCTGGAAGGGTACTGCGCAGTCTCAGGAGGGAACTGCGCAGTACCTTCAATAGCTCCGGAAATCTGATGACCAGCCATGAATGCAGGGCCAAAAAAAGCTTGCTCAATCTCTTGAGGAGTGAGAGCGTTTTCCCGGATGATTTGTTGGACAATATTCTCGAGCTTGCAAAATAAAGAATCTTTCTCAGGATGATCAAGATCGACAGAACTAGACCTGGATCTAGTAACAGGGCCGGTATAGCTACGCACCATGGACAATGATTAGGGCTAAAACAGCAAAGAGAGTAAGGTGGGAAAACAAAACCGAACAAAGTACCCAGTTACATGTGAAGAAATTGCCAGAAATTGAAAAACATGAAAAATGCAAAAGTTGCAAAAGTTGCAAAAGTTGCAAATTGCAAGAATTGCAAAAATGCAAAAGTTGCAAACCGAGACAAATGCAAAAAATGCTAAAGGACAAGATTATGAAAAAAATGCTAAAGGAAAAGATTATGAAAAACACATAATACACAAGAAACTGATCTTTGTATTCATCAAACTAGTTTCGTCCTCAACGGGACTCATCAGTGATATAAAGAAAAAGAGCTACTTGCTATCCTTATATAGCAAAAGTGGACAGGGCAAGCGGTACATGGTATTTTTTGCAAACATGGTTTTGGTACATGGTTTTTTACTTTTTAATTTTTAAATATTAAAATAT
>APFE030146244.1:31324-42788 GCA_000404065.3 Pinus taeda
AATATTTAAAATAAAAGTAAAATAGCTAAAAAATAGCTCTCCTCATGCAAAAAATCTGAAAAAATCATGTACTGCTCCTGGAAGAAGAATGCACTGCCGCTGTAGAAGATCATGGTCGGGGGTCGGAACTGCTCATGTAAAAAGTCCCGATTTTGCGCGGATTCCGCCAGCAAATCAAGGGCTTGGGAATATGCTGAAGCAAAGGGTAACGCTGGAATTCTCCATGCATTTTACGGTTTAGGGTTTAGGGAACCCCCAAGGTTCAAAGCACGAGTGGCTTCACAAAAGTCCAGCTTCAACACCAAGGGAGCCCTTTTGAGGCCAAGAGAGTGAAGAGGACCTCGTGCATAGACTTGCTGCAATAGAGCAACCCTTTGATCCCAATGGACCTTGGAAAAACATGCCTGGAGGAAATCCGGTGGATAGCCCCTTGACCGAAGCCTGCTGTAGAATGCTCGTCTGAGTTTGAGGAAGCCCATCTGAGTGCTCTCTCGAAGAAGATATCTCTGCAGCTCATTGACCACGAATGCTACTTTCTGGTGCTTGGGATGCCAGGAAGTAAAAGGTATATACTGATATGCATTCAGTGGTTTCTGGAAACATCTAGTGGAAAGCTTTCCAAAGGTGTGGAAGTCATCACCTTTGAAAAGCACAATGTCCAGAATGTTGATGCTGGATGGTGAAATGCAAGAAGTGATGCGAATGTGCTCAGGATAAATGGACTAGTAGCAATCCAAGAATTGGACCAGTCTCTCTCTGGAGCCATTCCAGACCATGCAACCATCATCAATAAATCGTCTGAAAAGCTGAATCTCTGGAGCAGGAAATCTACGGAAGACTTCTTGCTCAAGGTGGCAAAGAAAAAGACATGCATAAACAACAGCAAAATTGCTGCCCATGGCAGTGCCTCTAATCTGCCGATAAAAAGAGCCATCAAACTGCAAAAAATGCCACTTGAGCACCAACTCAGCTGCACTAACTAGAAAATCAACATCCTCTGGCGTGAAAAGATCGGTAGTACTATGCTCAACCATATCCCGTAAGGCATGCAAGCCTTCCTGAGTGGGAATACTAGGGTAGAGAGACTCTACATCAAAAGTTACAAGAAATGAATGGGGAGCAAAATGTTTGGATTCAATATCCTACAATAAAGAAAGAGAATCTGGAAGATGATTTGGCTAAGCAAGTAAAGTGCCAAGGAGTTTATAATGCAAAAATTTGGAAAGAGGCTCCAACATAAACCCATTTTAAGCACAAATAGGCCTACCGACAGGAGGGTTTTTGTGGATCTTCCAAATGAAGTAAAGCCTGCAAGCTTTGGCATCTTGTGGCTTGACTTGCATTATATACTCCCACTGCTGAACTGTAAGAAGATTATAGAATCTTGCTTGAAGTTGCTTGAGAGACCTGCTAATGGCCAACCATGGAACCGCTGCATACTGCCTGTAAACATTGAGATCAGCTAGTTGCCGGTGAGCTTCGGCAACATAGCTATCTCTGTCAAGAACCACAATCCCCATGTTCTTATCCGCTGGTTTGATCACAATAGGGAGTCGGCGAAGGCTCTTTAATGCAAGCAATTGGGATCTGGCGAATCTAGGTCTGGCGGTAAACTGGACAGAAGCAATACGGGTTTTAAGGATGGAAAGGCCAAGCTGAAGAGCACGATTAAGATCAGGATCATTAATCGGAGGCTCCTAGGTAGGGTTTGGCAGGCGGAAAGGATTGTAAGTGTCATCATCAGCAGAAAGTCGAAAAAACCTTCTAAGGCGGCAGAGATGGGAAAAATAGGCATATTCTTTAAAGATGTCATCAATGGCCATGGGCGGAGGCCGGGGAATGTATTTGTGCCCTAGGCCCAACAATTTGGTTTGGCGGAAGGAAAGAGGAACGGAAGAGAGATTGTGAATAGCAAGATTGCTAATTCGACGATCAATCTGGGAAGGGGTCATTTTTCCAATCAGATAAGCCAAATAAGAAAATGGGCTAATGGAAGGCAACCAAAAAAGATGACGGGAATTGCTTACATGAAAAGAGTCGTGCCTTTCCCTTTGTCTCTGCCAGGAATCTGATGCACATCTGACCGCCGTGGAGCATATGGGGCAGCTTCCGGATTCAAACCAGTGTTCTGGAAAAGCTGGTTTGGAATGGAAGTCGACTGTCCAGCAACAGATTGTGTGGAGCGATTTCCTCGACGGAACCGCCCCCTGCCCATCCCGTTTTTTGGCCGGGATTGCAAAGACTGGGGCATCTGCTGTTGCTGCTGCCTCTGAGGCTGACTGCGCAGTTGCTGGGGCTGACTGCGCAGTTGCTGGGGCTGCCTGCACAGAGGCCTCTTTTGGCTGCGCAGAGGCTGCTGCTGGCCAGGCTGCTGTCGCTGCTGGGGCTGTCTATGCTGCTACTGTTGCTGCTGCTGCCGAGATGGAGGTGAAGTGCCGAGAGATTGAAGCTCGATAAGAAAAGTAAGCTGATCTTGCAAGGGCTTCAAAGTGGCATCGATTTTCTGTTGCTGGGCCTGGAAATATTTTGCAACTTCTTTCTGGACCAGAACAGAAATGGCTTCTTCTCTGGGAATATCATTAGCTTGCTTAGCTAATTCTTCCCGTGCGGCATTTCGGGCGGCTTGAGCAGCGACTCTGGCGGCACGACGTTCAACTAGCTCAATTTGGAATTCATTGACCTATCGATTGTAGGAAGACAAGGCCAGTGAAGTCCAATGGGCAGCAACAATGCTGCCTGCAGCCGGACCGGTAGAGCTAGTTAATGGAATATGCTGGAACGGCTCGGCAAGCTGGTGAAGCTTTTCTTCAAAATTTGAAGCAAGCTGATAAACCCTAGCTTAATTTTGCCTCACAATTGTTTGCTCATGCCGCAAGTAAAGTTCATGGCAATCTCTTCGATATCTGGCAGTAAGAGCTTCAAGACCACCTTTGAGAGTATCATTGGTGTCAGGATCAGAAGCTACAAGACCCGATGTTTTAACCATAAGGCTTTGAATAACACGGTTTTCTTGTTGAAGAGCTAATAATTTCTCAACAAGCGACTGAGATTTCATTAAAATTTTAGTGACTTTCTGGAAATCTTTTACTGCACAAGAAATAACTTCGGTCCAGGAATTTGGCATCGGCGGAATTTCATCATTTGCTGAATGCTGGTGAACTGTCGATGGCCCCAGATGGGCAAAAGGATCCCCCTGCGCAGTAGTAGGATGCCCCTGCGCAGTAACTGAAGGGCCCTGCGTAGCAACGGTAGAGCCAAGAGGAGGCTGCGCAGTCCTGGAAGGGTACTGTGCAGTCTCAGGAGGGAACTGCGCAGTACCTTCAATAGCTCCAGAAATCCGATGACCAGCCATGAATGCAGGGCCGAAAAAAGCTTTCTCAATCTCTTGAGGAGTGAGAGCGTTTTCTCGGATGATTTGTTGCACAATATTCTCGAGCTTGCAAAATAAAGAATCTTGCTCGGGATGATCAAGATCGACAGAACTAGACCTAGATCTAGTAACAGGGCCAGTATAGCTCCGCACCATGGACAATGATTAGGGCTAAAATAGCAAAGAGAGTAAGGTGGGAAGACAAAACTGAACAAAGTACCCAGTTACATGTGAAGAAATTGCCAGAAATTGAAAAACATGAAAAATGCAAAAGTTGCAAAAGTTGCAAAAGTTGCAAATTGCAAGAATTGCAAAAATGCAAAAGTTGCAAACCGAGACAAATGCAAAAAATGCTAAAGGACAAGATTATGAAAAACACATAATACACAAGAAACAGATCTTTGTATTCATCAAACTAGTTTCGTCCTCAACGGGACTCATCAGTGATACAAAGAAAAAGAGCTACTTGTTGTCCTTATATAGCAAAAGTGGACAGGGCAAGCGGTACATGGTATTTTTTGCAACCATTGTTTTGGTACATGGTTTTTTACTTTTTAATTTTTAAATATTAAAATATTTAAAAATAAATATTTAAAATAAAAGTAAAATAGCTAAAAAATAGCTCTCCTCATGCAAAAAATCTGAAACAATCATGTACTGCTCCTGGAAGAAGAATGCACTGCCGCTGTAGAAGATCATGGTCGGGGGTCGGAACTGCTCATGTAAAAAGTCCCGATTTTGCTGCGGATTCCGCCAGCAAATGAAGGGCTTGGGAATATGCTGAAGCAAAGGGTAACGCTGGAATTCTCCATGTAGTTTAGGGTTTAGGGAACCCCCAAGTTTCAAAGCACGAGTGGCTTCACAAAAGTCCAGCTTCAACACCAAGGGGGCCCTTTTGAGGCCAAGAGAGTGAAGAGGACCTCGTGCATAGACCTGCTGCAATAGAGCAACCCTTTGATCCCAATGGACCTTGGCAAAACATGCCTGGAGGAAATCCGGTGGATAGCCCCTTGACCAAAGCCTGCTGTAGAATGCCCGTCTGAGTTCGAGGAAGCCCATCTCAGTGCTCTCTCTCGAAGATATCTCTGCAGCTCATTGACCACGAATGATACTTTCTGGTGCTTGGGATGCCAGGAAGTAAAAGGTATATACTGATATGCATTCAGTGGTTTCTGGAAACATCTGGTGGAAAGCTTTCCAGAGGTGTGGAAGTCATCACCTTTGAAAAGCACAATGTCCAGAATGTTGATGCTGGATGGTGAAATGCAAGAAGTGATGCTAATGTGCTCAGGATAAATGGACTGGTAGCAATCCAAGAATTGGACCAGTCTCTCTCTGGAGCCATTCCAGACCATGCAACCATCATCAATAAACCATCTGAAAAGCTGAATCTCTGGAGCAGGAAATCTACGGAAGACTTCTTGCTCAAGGTGGCAAAGAAAAAGACATGCATAAACAACAGCAAAATTGTTGCCCATGGCAGTGCCTCTAATCTGCCGATAAAAAGAGCCATCAAACTGCAAAAAATGCCACTTGAGCACCAACTCAGCTGCACTAACTAGAAAATCAACATCCTCTCGCGTGAAAAGATCAGCAGTACTATGCTCAACCATATCCCGTAAGGCATGCAAGCCTTCCTGAGTGGGAATACTAGGGTAGAGAGACTCTACATCAAAAGTTACAAGAAATGAATGGGGAGAAAAACGTTTGGATTCAATATCCTGCAATAAAGAAAGAGAATCTGGAAGATGATTTGGCTGAGCAAGTAAAGTGCCAAGGATTTTATAATGCAAAAATTTGGAAAGAAGCTCCAACATAAACCCATTGTAAGCAAAAATAGGCCTACCGACAGGAGGGTTTTTGTGGATCTTCCAAATGAAGTAAAGACTGCAAGCTTTGGCATCCTTCAGCTTGACTTGCATTATATACTCCCACTGCTGAACTGTAAGAAGATTACGGAATCTTGCTTGAAGCTGCCTAAGAGACCTACTGATGGCCAACCATGGAACCGCTGCATACTGCCTGTAAACATTGAGATTAGCTAGTTGTCGGTGAGCTTCGGCAACATAGCTATCTCTGTCAAGAACCACAATCCCAAGGTTCTTATCCACTGGTTTGATCACAATAGGGAGTTGGCGAAGGCTCTTTAATGTAAGCAATTGGGATCTGGCGAATTTGGGTTTGGTGGTAAACTGGACAGAAGAAATACGGGTTTTAAGGATGGAAAGGCCAAGCTGAAGAGCACGATTAAGATCAGGATCATTAATCGGAGGCTCCCAGGTAGGGTTTGGCAGGTGGAAAGGATTGTAAGTGTCATCATCAGCAGAAAGTCGAAAAAACCTTCTAAGGCGGCAGAGACGGGAAAAATAGGCATATTCTTTAAAGATGTCATCAATGGTGATGGGCGGAGGCCGGGGAATGTATTTGTGCCCTAGGCCCAGCAATTTGGTTTGGATGAAGGAAAGAGGAACGGAAGAGAGATTATGAATAGCAAGATTGCTAATTCGACGATCAATCTGGGAAGGGGTCATTTTTCCAATCAGATAAGCCAAATAAGAAAATGGGCTAATGGAAGGCAACCAAAAAAGATGACGGGAATTGCTTACATGAAAAAAGTCGTGCCTTTCCCTTTGTCTCTGCCAGGAATCTGATGCACATCTGACCGCCGTGGAGCATATGGGGCAGCTTCCGGATTCAAACCAGTGTTCTGGAAAAGCTGGTTTGGAATCGAAGCCGACTGTCCAGCAACAGATTGTGTGCAGCGATTTCCTCGATGGAACCGCCCCCTGCCCATCCCGTTTTTTGGCCGAGATTACAAAGGCTGGGGCATTTGTTGCTGCTGCTGCCTCTGAGGCTGACTGCACAATTGCTGGGGCTGACTGCACAGTTGCTGGGGCTGCCTGCGCAGAGGCCTCTTTTACCTGCGCAGAGGCTGCTGCTGCTGCTGCTGGCCAGGCTGTTGTCGCTGCTGGGGCTGTCTACGCTGCTACTGCCGCTATTGCTGCCGAGATGGAGGTGAAGTGCCGGGAGATTGAAGCTCGATAAGAAAAGCAAGCTGATCTTGCAAAGGCTTCAAAGTGGCATCGATTTTCTGTTGCTCGGCCTGGAAATATTTTCAACTTCTTTCTGGACCAGAACAGAAATGGCTTCTTCTCTGGCAATATCATTAGCTTGCTTAGCTAATTCTTCCCGCGCGGCATTTCGGGCGGCTTGAGCAGTAACTCTGGCGGCACGACGTTCAACTAGCTCAATTTGGAATTCATTGACCTGTCAATTGTAGGAAGACAAGGCCAGTGAAGTCCAATGGGCAGCAACAATGCTGCCTGCAAACGGACCGGTAGAGCTAGTGAACGGAATATGCTGGAACGGCTCGGTAAGATGGTGAAGCTTTTCTTCAAAATATGAAGCAAGCTGAGAAACCCTAGCTTCATTTTGCCTCACAATAGTTTGCTCATGCCGCAAGTAAAGTTCATGGAAATCTCTTCGATATCTGGCAGTAAGAGCTTCAAGACCACCTTTGAGAGTATCATTGGTGTCAGGATCGGAAGCTACAAGACCCGGTGTTTTAACCATAAGGCTTTGAATAACACGGTTGTCTTGTTGAAGAGCTAATAATTTCTCAACAAGCGACTGAGATTTCATTAAAATTTCAGTGGCTTTCTAGAAATCTTTTACTACACAAGAAATAACTTCGGTCCAGGAATTTGGCATTGACAAAATTTGATCATTTGCTGAATGCTGGTGAATTGTCGATGACCCCGGATGGGCAGAAGGATCCCCCTGCGCAGTAGTAGGATGCCCCTGCGTAGTAACTGAAGGGCCCTGCGCAGCAACAGTAGAGCCAAGAGGAGGCTGCGCAGTCCTGGAAGGGTACTGCGCAGTCTCAGGAGGGAACTGCGCAGTACCTTCAATAGCTCCAGAAATCCGATGACCAGCCATGAATGCAGGGCTGAAAAAATCTTGCTCAACCTCTTGAGGAGTGAGAGCGTTTTCCCGGATGATTTGCTGCACAATATTCTCAAGCTTGCAAAATAAAGAATCTTGCTCGGGATGATCAAGACCGACAGAACTAGCCCTGGATCTAGTAACAGGGCCGGTATAGCTCCGCACCATGGACAATGATTAGGGCTAAAACAGCAAAGAGAGTAAGGTGGGAAAACAAAACCAAACAAAGTACCCAGTTACATGTGAAGAAATTGCCAGAAATTGAAAAACATGAAAAATGCAAAAGTTGCAAAAGTTGCAAATTGCAAGAATTGCAAAAATGCAAAAGTTGCAAACCGAGACAAATGCAAAAAATGCTAAAGGACAAGATTATGAAAATAATGCTAAAGGACAAGATTATGAAAAACACATAATACACAAGAAACAGATCTTTGTATTCATCAAACTAGTTTCGTCCTCAACGGGACTCATCAGTGATACAAAGAAAAAGAGCTACTTGCTGTCCTTATATAGCAAAAGTGGACAGGGCAAGCGGTACATGGTATTTTTTGCAACCATGGTTTTGGTACATGGTTTTTTACTTTTTACTTTTTAAATATTAAAATATTTAAAAATAAATATTTAAAATAAAAGTAAAATAGCTAAAAAATAGCTCTCCTCATGCAAAAAATCTGAAACAATCATGTACTGCTCCTGGAAGAAGAATGCACTGCCGCTGTAGAAGATCATGGTCGGGGGTCGGAACTGCTCATGTAAAAAGTCCCGATTTTGCTGCGGATTCCGCCAGCAAATGAAGGGCTTGGGAATATGCTGAAGCAAAGGGTAACGCTGGAATTCTCCATGTAGTTTAGGGTTTAGGGAACCCCCAAGTTTCAAAGCACGAGTGGCTTCACAAAAGTCCAGCTTCAACACCAAGGGGGCCCTTTTGAGGCCAAGAGAGTGAAGAGGACCTCGTGCATAGACCTGCTGCAATAGAGCAACCCTTTGATCCCAATGGACCTTGGCAAAACATGCCTGGAGGAAATCCGGTGGATAGCCCCTTGACCAAAGCCTGCTGTAGAATGCCCGTCTGAGTTCGAGGAAGCCCATCTCAGTGCTCTCTCTCGAAGATATCTCTGCAGCTCATTGACCACGAATGATACTTTCTGGTGCTTGGGATGCCAGGAAGTAAAAGGTATATACTGATATGCATTCAGTGGTTTCTGGAAACATCTGGTGGAAAGCTTTCCAGAGGTGTGGAAGTCATCACCTTTGAAAAGCACAATGTCCAGAATGTTGATGCTGGATGGTGAAATGCAAGAAGTGATGCTAATGTGCTCAGGATAAATGGACTGGTAGCAATCCAAGAATTGGACCAGTCTCTCTCTGGAGCCATTCCAGACCATGCAACCATCATCAATAAACCATCTGAAAAGCTGAATCTCTGGAGCAGGAAATCTACGGAAGACTTCTTGCTCAAGGTGGCAAAGAAAAAGACATGCATAAACAACAGCAAAATTGTTGCCCATGGCAGTGCCTCTAATCTGCCGATAAAAAGAGCCATCAAACTGCAAAAAATGCCACTTGAGCACCAACTCAGCTGCACTAACTAGAAAATCAACATCCTCTCGCGTGAAAAGATCAGCAGTACTATGCTCAACCATATCCCGTAAGGCATGCAAGCCTTCCTGAGTGGGAATACTAGGGTAGAGAGACTCTACATCAAAAGTTACAAGAAATGAATGGGGAGAAAAACGTTTGGATTCAATATCCTGCAATAAAGAAAGAGAATCTGGAAGATGATTTGGCTGAGCAAGTAAAGTGCCAAGGATTTTATAATGCAAAAATTTGGAAAGAAGCTCCAACATAAACCCATTGTAAGCAAAAATAGGCCTACCGACAGGAGGGTTTTTGTGGATCTTCCAAATGAAGTAAAGACTGCAAGCTTTGGCATCCTTCAGCTTGACTTGCATTATATACTCCCACTGCTGAACTGTAAGAAGATTACGGAATCTTGCTTGAAGCTGCCTAAGAGACCTACTGATGGCCAACCATGGAACCGCTGCATACTGCCTGTAAACATTGAGATTAGCTAGTTGTCGGTGAGCTTCGGCAACATAGCTATCTCTGTCAAGAACCACAATCCCAAGGTTCTTATCCACTGGTTTGATCACAATAGGGAGTTGGCGAAGGCTCTTTAATGTAAGCAATTGGGATCTGGCGAATTTGGGTTTGGTGGTAAACTGGACAGAAGAAATACGGGTTTTAAGGATGGAAAGGCCAAGCTGAAGAGCACGATTAAGATCAGGATCATTAATCGGAGGCTCCCAGGTAGGGTTTGGCAGGTGGAAAGGATTGTAAGTGTCATCATCAGCAGAAAGTCGAAAAAACCTTCTAAGGCGGCAGAGACGGGAAAAATAGGCATATTCTTTAAAGATGTCATCAATGGTGATGGGCGGAGGCCGGGGAATGTATTTGTGCCCTAGGCCCAGCAATTTGGTTTGGATGAAGGAAAGAGGAACGGAAGAGAGATTATGAATAGCAAGATTGCTAATTCGACGATCAATCTGGGAAGGGGTCATTTTTCCAATCAGATAAGCCAAATAAGAAAATGGGCTAATGGAAGGCAACCAAAAAAGATGACGGGAATTGCTTACATGAAAAAAGTCGTGCCTTTCCCTTTGTCTCTGCCAGGAATCTGATGCACATCTGACCGCCGTGGAGCATATGGGGCAGCTTCCGGATTCAAACCAGTGTTCTGGAAAAGCTGGTTTGGAATCGAAGCCGACTGTCCAGCAACAGATTGTGTGCAGCGATTTCCTCGATGGAACCGCCCCCTGCCCATCCCGTTTTTTGGCCGAGATTACAAAGGCTGGGGCATTTGTTGCTGCTGCTGCCTCTGAGGCTGACTGCACAATTGCTGGGGCTGACTGCACAGTTGCTGGGGCTGCCTGCGCAGAGGCCTCTTTTACCTGCGCAGAGGCTGCTGCTGCTGCTGCTGGCCAGGCTGTTGTCGCTGCTGGGGCTGTCTACGCTGCTACTGCCGCTATTGCTGCCGAGATGGAGGTGAAGTGCCGGGAGATTGAAGCTCGATAAGAAAAGCAAGCTGATCTTGCAAAGGCTTCAAAGTGGCATCGATTTTCTGTTGCTCGGCCTGGAAATATTTTCAACTTCTTTCTGGACCAGAACAGAAATGGCTTCTTCTCTGGCAATATCATTAGCTTGCTTAGCTAATTCTTCCCGCGCGGCATTTCGGGCGGCTTGAGCAGTAACTCTGGCGGCACGACGTTCAACTAGCTCAATTTGGAATTCATTGACCTGTCAATTGTAGGAAGACAAGGCCAGTGAAGTCCAATGGGCAGCAACAATGCTGCCTGCAAACGGACCGGTAGAGCTAGTGAACGGAATATGCTGGAACGGCTCGGTAAGATGGTGAAGCTTTTCTTCAAAATATGAAGCAAGCTGAGAAACCCTAGCTTCATTTTGCCTCACAATAGTTTGCTCATGCCGCAAGTAAAGTTCATGGAAATCTCTTCGATATCTGGCAGTAAGAGCTTCAAGACCACCTTTGAGAGTATCATTGGTGTCAGGATCGGAAGCTACAAGACCCGGTGTTTTAACCATAAGGCTTTGAATAACACGGTTGTCTTGTTGAAGAGCTAATAATTTCTCAACAAGCGACTGAGATTTCATTAAAATTTCAGTGGCTTTCTAGAAATCTTTTACTACACAAGAAATAACTTCGGTCCAGGAATTTGGCATTGACAAAATTTGATCATTTGCTGAATGCTGGTGAATTGTCGATGACCCCGGATGGGCAGAAGGATCCCCCTGCGCAGTAGTAGGATGCCCCTGCGTAGTAACTGAAGGGCCCTGCGCAGCAACAGTAGAGCCAAGAGGAGGCTGCGCAGTCCTGGAAGGGTACTGCGCAGTCTCAGGAGGGAACTGCGCAGTACCTTCAATAGCTCCAGAAATCCGATGACCAGCCATGAATGCAGGGCTGAAAAAATCTTGCTCAACCTCTTGAGGAGTGAGAGCGTTTTCCCGGATGATTTGCTGCACAATATTCTCAAGCTTGCAAAATAAAGAATCTTGCTCGGGATGATCAAGACCGACAGAACTAGCCCTGGATCTAGTAACAGGGCCGGTATAGCTCCGCACCATGGACAA
>APFE030146246.1:0-13217 GCA_000404065.3 Pinus taeda
GGGTGATACGCAGAACTGAAATTTAATTGCGTGCCCAACTTTTTCCACAGGGTGCGACAAAAATGTCCTGTGAATTTCACATCCCTGTCTGAAACAATAGTCCTAGGTAAGCCATGTAATCTAACAACTTCCGTGAAAAACAGGTGTGCCACATTCGTGGTGTCACTAGTTTTCCGGCAAGGAATAAAATGAGCCATTTTTTAGAACCTGTCTACCACCACCATCACTGAATCATATCCCCGCTGCGTTCTAGGTAATCCTATGACAAAATCAATGCTGACTGAATCCCACGGTCTACTTGGAACTGGTAGGGGTGTGTATAATCCGGTATTATGGCTGTGTCCTTTCGCCAGTTGGCAGACTTTGCATCTGGTTACATATCTCTGTACATCCCGGTTCATCTTTGGCCAGTAATAAAAAAGTCCTAGCTGTTCCAACGTTTTATCGACGCCAAAATGTCCTGCTAAACTGCCACTATGTTTCTCTTTTACTAAATTTTTCCTCATCGAACAATCCGGAATACATAGTTGTCCACCTCGAAATAATAATCCTTCCTGTAAATTAAAATGTAGCCATGGGCTTGTATTCCTTAAGACAGGATTTTGGCATGCTTCAAAAGCTTCCTTGAAATCCGCGTCCATCTGGTACAAATCCTTCAAATACTCAAATCCCATCACCTGTATGCCACTTTCCTGTAAGAGCAAGGCTCTTCAGCTTAAAGAATCTGCCACTTTGTTGGCTTGCCCACTTATGTGTTTTAGCACAAAAGTAAAGCTCTCTAAGTACTCGACCCACTTGGCATGCTTATGGTTCAATTTGTGCTGCTGCGTTACATATTGTAATGCTGAATTATCAGAGAACAAGACGAACTCGTTGCCTAGTAGGTAGTGTCTCCAATGTTTTAAAGCTTGGACTACTGCATAGAACTCTTTATCATATGACGAATACTTCTGCCGACTCTCATTTAGTTTTTCACTAAAAAACGCCACTGGTCTATCCTCCTCACTGAGCACAGTGCCAATAGCTGTCCCGCTTGCATCGCAACGAACCTGAAAAGGTTTACTAAAATCGGGCAGTCTCAAGATCGGCCTCTCCGTTATTTTCCGCTTCAGAATTTGGAAACTGTCTTCCGCCGCCTTGGTCCAACAAAAAGGTTGGCTGGCCTTTTTTATGGTATCTAGCATTGGTGCGCAGATCTCACTGAAATTCTTAATAAAGTTTCGATAAAAACTTGCTAAACTGTGAAAGCTACATACCTCAAATAAACTTTTAGGTGATGGCCAACTTATAATGGCTGAAATCTTTTTTGGGTCCATCTTTAACTCGTTCTCCGCAACTACAAATCCCAGATATATCATCTCCTTCTGCAAGAAAGTTCAGTTCTTCAAATTTATTAGCAGCTTGTTCTGCTACAGCTTTTCGAATACCCTTCAAATATGCTAAAGGTGTTCTCTTTTCGTCCTACTGAAAATTAAAATATCGTCCAGATAGACTATCACAAATTTTGCAATAAATTCCTTTAACATTTCATTCATCAGTCTCATAAAAGTTATCGGAGCGTTACTCAAACCAAATGGCATGACCAGCCATTCGTATAGTCCTTCGTTGGTCTTGAAGGCTATTTTCCATTCGTCTCCCTCTCTAATCCTGATCTGATGGTACCCACTCTTCTGATCTATTTTCGTAAAATAAGCTGCCCCACTAAGACAGTCCATCATGTCGTCCATTCTAGGCAAAGGAAACCTGTATCGAATCGTGATTTTGTTTATAGCCCGCGAATCGGTACACATTCGCCACTCTCCACCTTTCTTGGGTGCTAGTACTGTTGGTACTGCACAGGGGCTCAGGCTTTCTCTGATTAGTCCCTTATCCAACAACTCCTGTACTTGTTTGCGTACTTCTTCATTGTCCTTCAGACTCATTATGTACGCTGCCTTATTTGGCAAGCTTGATCCTGGTATAAAATGAATGTGATGGCTAATACTCCTCTTAGGAGGTAATTTATCAGGTAACTCATCAGCCGCAATCTCTTGGAACTCTTCCGATAGCTCCTGTATTTCCTTAGGCAATTCTGATTTTTCCAAGTTCAGTAACACTGGTTTCATCCTCCTCACAACTGCAAAATTAACTTCATTTTCCTCTAACTGTTTCACAAACTGTTTTCCTCCAATTAACAGTGTCTTTGTTCCGCTTGATTCTGTTGTTTCTTCTTCTTTGATGGGTACAAGTGTGTGTTTAACCCCATCCTTCGTAAATTTATAGCAATTGGTCTTTCCATCGTGTGTCACCTTCCGATCATACTGCCATGGTCTTCCAAGCAGTATATGGCACACGTCCATTGGCATAATATCACAGACCACCGTGTCATGATACTTGCCAATGTGAAACTCTACCTCACATTGTTCATCAACTAACAGCTGGTGGCCTTTCTGTAGCCACGACACCTTGTAAGGTGTGGGGTGCTTCAGCCTTTTCAACCCCAGTTTTTCCACCATCTCAGTGGCAACAAAGTTATCCGTACTCCAGCTGTCTATTATCACTTTACAGCATTTTCCATGCGATTTACAGACTGTCCGGAATAGTGCTTTCCGTTGTGTTGGTTCAGCCACCTCCTTGGTTGGTTTTAGCAGCACTTTATTTAAAATCAACGCTTCTCCCGTTTCCACCATGTTTTCCACCTCCCGTGGTTGTGCTTCAGCTTCTTCAGGCTGTATCATTAATGTTCCTCTCTGACCTGTCTGTTCAAGTTCTGGACATTCAAAGGATCGATGCCCCCATTTATGGCACCTGTAGCACTGGAAACTAGTCCCTCTTCCGCGGCCATTCCCTCGTCCTCGCTGATATGACCGGCCTCCTCTAGTGCTTTCTCCTTTCTCTGCTGTCCCTGAAGTTTTAGAACTATTTCCTTCTTCGCTGTTCGCAGCAGTCCTTCCTCTACCGTAGGACTGTCCCCGTCCTCTGCCATTCCCTCTCCCTCTCCTGTTATTCTATTTCCGATTGATTTTCTCTTCAGCCTTCACAGCACTCTGAAAGGCTTCTTCAATACTTCCGGGAGAAAGAATACTGATTTCATCCAGAATTTCCATCCTCAAGCCATTTACATACCTCGTTGTCTTTTCTGGAGTTTCATCCGTATAACCAGCACGTAGATTTACTCGGTAAAACTCTTTTGTATACTCTTTGACAGTCATACCCTTCTGTCTCAAATTCTGTACTCAACGACATAGTTCAACCTGGTAATCTTTCGACAGAAATCTTCCTTTCAATTTTGCCACCATTCTCGACCATTTTCGTATGGGCAATTTGTTCAACCTTTTTCTATCCGCTTGGACATTGTCCCACCACAAGAGGGCATGTCCCTTTAACTTAGTAGCAGCGAACTTGACTCTTTTATCCTCCTTGACTTCCTCATTTTTGAAATATTTATCTAATTCGCTTATCCAGTCCAATAGGACATCTGCAGACAGACTGCCATAGTAATTAGAAATATCTGTTTTGGGTTTGCTGCTGGCCAATAAAATTGAATGCAGCAGTCTCAATTCTGGAGCTTCTTCCTCATTGTCATCTCCCAGTTCTGGGTCTCTTCGCCTACCTGCTTCCACTGCTTCCAAACGAGCTGTAAGAACTCTAACCTACTCTCTCAATCCTTCATCTGCTCCTCGGCATCCACCTCTCCCACGTCCTCGTCTTGGTGCTTGCACCTCTGCCATCTTCCTCTATATATGTATTAAAAAAAAAACGGCTCTAATACCACTTGATGGGGCCAGCCCACGTGATCCCAACGCTCCTCTGGTTGACGTGTATTACACCGTGGCAAGGGTTATGATGTGTTTATTTATTTCTTGATTATATCTGCAATCTGCGGAATTGGTACTTTGGATTTGTGTTTAATGAAGGGTATTACCTCCGTCTCGCCTCCGTTCGACAGTTGTGCATCTCGAAAACCTCACTAGGGTTGAGGGTTTTTAGTTTGGTTGTCGACCCTTCGCGCTCATTTCACTTTGTCTATCCGGGTATTGTGTTACTTCATCACTCTGCAATTGCGTGACCTTCGTTGCTGTTTGTGGGTTTTCTAAATGGCCTGGCTCACTGGTTCGATACCCTGTTACGATTTCAACAATGTTGTTGGTTTATGTTTGGCCCTTCTGGTTTCAATGGCGTCTGCTCGGTTTGATGGTAAGTTTCGAAAATTCTTTTATGAAGCTAGGGTCTCTGTGATTTTTCTCGGCTCGTCCTCAGCTATTTTTCCTCGAAACTATTGTTGTTCTTTGTATTCGAGCGATTTTATGGGTGCCTTTGTTGGTTGGGGTTTGTCTCCTCGCTGTCTGCTAATGCATGGGTTTTCCTTCTTACTGTCTGCTACTGTATTTCGCTTGGTATATGCGCGCTCTTCTGCAATGATTTTCTTGGTGGCTCTACTCCTGGTGGTCTGGTGACAACACTTTCAGCTGACGGCTTCGCAAACCATACTGGTAAGCCTATGCTCTATGCCAGAATGATTTATTCGCTTCTCCTTCTGTTATTTACGTTTCGGCTCCTTCGTGGGCAGGTATTCCTTCTGGTTCGATTTGGAGGTGTTGACGCCGTGTACAGGTAAACCCGACTTCGTATTCGTTTCTGTGTTCAGGTTCCTTTTTAATATTGGTTGCTTCTATATGTATGCCGACCCATCTAACATTTCTGTTCGCTACCTTGTAGGGAGGACTGTGCACGATGGCCTTCCTCAAGTCCTGGACAGTCTGCAAGTCTCGGGTAGTTCTTTCTCCTACTGTTTGGTATTAGTTTGTCTTGGTTTTCTCAAACCCTTGAGGTCGGTTCTGTGTGCAGTCCTAGGTTGTTAGGGTTGAGTCTGTCTTTCATGGTCTTCGGTCGTTGTTTCGATGCCGAACCTTGGTTGTAAACTCTTATTTCTTCCACTGTAAATATTCTTGGCTATGCCTGTAGTTTGAGTCGCTCGGTCGTCTTGGACAGTATATGATGGAATTTGTACAGGGATTTTTCTATATGCAAAATATATTTTTCTGGCAACGTATCGTGATTATGTGGAATGTTAATTTCATGAATGATAATGACTATGTATGATGTAGCATACCTGGGTTCGGGCATGTATATTTGTTGTGGAAATTTCGCCAGTATATGATTGTTTCTTTTTCGCAACGCCTGTAGCGTGCTCTGCTTGACAACCTAGCTTTAAAAAGAATTGTATCTGCACTATCACACAGTTTAACACAGTATATTTATATGTGAATGCTCAGAATATCTTATCCTTTATTATCTCTGCTTCTTGTTTTCTTTCACGAAGTCGGAACCCTCTCAATGGGTCATTCCGCTCTTTTTATAGTTCTGTTTACATAGGTAGTTCTTATTACATAATTGTTGTTGGTTATTCATTTCTACAGTTGGTTGTTAACTGACACGTTCGGTTTCTATTTGGCAAGAATAAAACTATTCCTAATTTGTTACTGTTCCTAATTAAAAGTAAACTATCACATTATTGTTTTTCTCTGCTTCTCGTAATTAAAGAAAACATTACATAGGTAAATAAAAACAACAGTAAAAGAAAAAAATAACCAAGGCAGTGTTACTTCCCATCCATCAAACCATGTTCCCAGTCCTCTTTGGAAACTTTGTCTGCCTTCTCTCTGTTTTTACCCTGTTGACCAGATGCTCCTGCATCACAAGCACTGAGATTTATGTGCAAAATAGTTATGTTTCTTATTTTATTTTAGTTCAATTTATTAATTAATAAAATATCATATGTGCAAGTTTCATATGAAATGAGTTGTGACTTTTTGGGCATGCGATATTGAGAAGCCATGTTTCTGGCCAATGTTATAGTAACACAACCTATTTATACGTTAAGAAACTCTGTAATAAAGTGGATATAAATTTCATGGATAAAAATATTCTTCCATGATTTCTCAAATGAATAAGTGTTTAACGTATAATAATAATAATATAGTTTATTTCATAATTTTTTCAATTCAAGCAACATGAGATGTATTATGATGTAAACGTTTTGATGTTTATTATAGATTTATAATTATTAACATTTACTAGTCATTTAATTTATATAATTGTGACAGTATGTAAATTTATATTAAAAATGTGTTATTTTTTGTAATATTGATAATTTAAATACATTTTAAATATTTTAAAGCTACATTGATACTAAATGTTTTAAATATTTGAAAATATATTGTATAGTGAATTACTAATGTGTTTACCTCTATTTGTTAAGCATATGGGGAGTGAGATAATTGATCTTATTTTGGTTATTGGTTTTTTTTGTTTAAATTTTTTTAGTATAGAGTTTTCTTCTCAAAATAGCATGCACACCTTACTTTGAATAGTTTAAAGTGTAGAAAGAATTTTGATTGTTTTTTACTTTTCCTTTGCCTTGCTAATTGTTTTGTAACTTTAGATATATTTTCTTAATGTTTTTTTAGTTTTTAAACAATATTGAACAACTAAAGTTAATCCTAGAAGACGATAAAGAAAATTGATAGATAAAATAATGTATTCCTTATACAAAACCATTCTCCAAACATGTGTTCTTGTATTTTCCAAACAACCATAATTTATTCTAGAACACTATATAAATTAAAATATTATTTTTTTTCACTATACTATGGATTATGTACTTGACATATAAGCATATATTTGCATGCTATTCATGTCAACTATAGCATAGATTCATTATCATTTTGATAATATTTTTTTTTTACATAAAGTGATGCCTACCAAAAATATAACAAGAAGAAACTCAACTACACATGCCCCATAATAAGAACGTCTACCCATTTTTTTCAAATAGTACAATCGTATAAAATAAAATAAATGACCGCTATACACATTAATCAATGATAAGAATAATAACAATTACACCATTATACATCTCACATTTATCACATAAAAAATAATTATGAAATTTAACATTGTTCATTTATTTTAAATTATTATTATTAATTATAAAAATAATTAATATATGGGTTAAATATATATACATTTTAATAATATGTGACAATATCACAAATTCATCCCCAATTTGCCATGGGAATTCTTAACTCAAGTTAATAGATCTTACAATACTATTGGCCAACACCATGGCTTATCAATACCACATTTACAATATTACATGTTTTGATATGATGTTTTCTTTTATTAAACAATTTGGCAGAAATTAATGAAAAGAACATAACTAAATTTGAGATAAATCTTAACCCTTGATATGTGAATATTGCTATGAATATTATAGCATATTCTATGGAGGTTAAATCTCTACCATTGAACTAATAATTACTAATGATTTAATTAAAATTGTGAGAATCATATTCTCAAATAAACAGGCATATGGACCTAATAAGAAAAAAGTACAATATAATTATCTAGGGCATGACTTCTCTCCTTTATGACCCAAATCTACTCTTTGTGACCTAATCTTAACGCATTCAATATAATTACTCAATTTTTAAATTTTTTAAATTTAAAATCAGGAGTTTTTCAATTTGAAGTATATTTACACATTTTCAATACTAAATTAAATTTATTGTGTTTCGTAATTAATATCAGAAAATGACTCTTTCGGACATTGTTTCAATTAATTTTAAGCGAAATTCGGTAAATATTTTTAAAAGCTTGATTTTAAGTTGTTTAAAATGCATAATTCCAATGCCCTATGGTCTTTCAGGAACTGAATCCATTTATACTTTCAAAAATATATTTAAAAAAATATATATATAAAAAAAAATCACAATCTTGCTTGAAATGGAAATCCCCAAATTCTAGTGAAAATTTTCATTTCATCTATAAGTTAAACTCTAGCTTAATTTAAAGTGATTTGTGACTAGAGATGAAGATGTATTGCTAATTTATGCATTTATAACATCTAGAAGAAACTATGGCCAGTACATATATAGATTTACTATATATGTACGTTTCACTGAATTAATTTTATGAGGAATTGTTAGTTTTCTTCTCTAATCATACAAGTAGTGAGATAATATATCTTATTTTGTTGTTGGATCTATTTGTTTATAAATGTTAATATAAATATTTTTTTGTTAAAATATTTTGTGTGGTTTTAAAGAATTTTTTACCTGTTTTCTTCTAATTTTAGATATATTTTGTCCAAAACTATTTAGTTTTTTGATACAATATTTAATGATTGGAAGATTATTAAAAAAACTATCTTAGAAGTCTAGAAAGAAAATTCATAGTCAAAATAATGTATTCGTTAGTGGAAACTAGTCTCCAAACTTTTATCTTTGTATTTTTGAAACAACTATAATTTTTTCTAGAGCATTATATTAGTTAGAATATCTCACCTTTTCACTCATACCACATATCATGTCTTGACACATACAAAAATATTATGATGCTACTCATCTCTACTATAGAGTTGTTTCGTTGTTATTTTGAGAATAATAATGATCAACTAAGCCTCTCAAGGTTTACATTGTCTCTTGATGTAGGTGCATTACATCATAAGTCATTAAAGTCAGTCCAAGAGCCTAGCAATGTGATGGATTGATCACATTCCAAGGCTAGAACATTTCAATGTTTATTTGAGAAAAAAATTTGACATTTAGTTAAGATTAGTTAGGAACATCTAGTTAAAGTAAATGATTTTATAGCTACTAGGGAGTTAGAGCTAAGGGAAATTGGTTCACATCTGTGAACTCATTTCATGGAAGTTTTTATTTTATTTCATTTTATTTATTTATTTATTTATATTATTATATTTTTTTTTTTTTCATTTTTTATTTTTTATTTTTTTATTTTTTATTTTTTTTTCAGTTTTGAAAAAAAAGGAGAGCAACATTTTTATAAAAGATTTTTAAGTGTGTATTGGAGTGAGGGGTTTTCTTTTATCTATGTCACACTGAGGTTAGATCAACAACATTTCTTAGACAAGTGTTTTCTTGATGAGCAACTCAAATTTGAAAGTGTCTATGATATATTTAATTATATGAGCATTAGTGAGGCTTGTTAATAGTCATATTAATAGATGTAGTTTGAAATTGTTTTGGTCTTTACTCCTTAATATATTTCCCTAGAGAAATTACCATGTATAGTGAGTAATTCATGCATTATATTCTCTTTGTAGTTTACATTTAAATAAGAACCTGGAGAATTGCATTTCAATTAATCCGTTAATCCAGTGATTTTGCATCTAATATTGTATATTGGGAAGATATATTTATGTTATAGGTTTGATAATAAAGAAACTCTATGTGAAGCCAACAGAAGAAGGGAAATTCTTAAGGGAAATTTGTCATGAAACTTGTGGGCAAATTTATGATCAAAAGAAGATGACTTTTGAAAATTTTCCATTTGGGTTTCGTGAAGAGCAGGGTCTACCTGGTACCAGCGAGAGATTTTCCAAAAAAATCCTTCGCTAATAAATTCTGAAGTGATATTTAGACTATTTTTTATAGACTACGTCACTCATAAAAATGACTTGTTATTCCCATGCACCAATACCCGTGTTTGCAGAAATTGAAACTAAAAAAAATGACATGGTATTCCCTCGCACCAACACCTATATTTGCAGAGATATAAGCCATCATTTTTGGTATTAGATCCTTAATTTCGTTGGTATCCACATTATAGATATATCAATAGGTGAGTAGGGAGGGCATGGCATGAAGGACACAGAACCGCAGGTAATGCAGAACTCGAGGAAGAGATAAGGAGACTACAAGTTTAGTTAGAATCCATGGAAGTAGGGAGACAACATAATATTGAAGGTTGAGATGTTAGTGAGGCTGAAGAGGAACTTCAAGAAGAAGGAGAAACACCTGTTGAATAAGCTACTAAGATTAGTTTGTTGAGAGCAATATAGAGCTCAAGTTCAAGGCCAAAGCATGAAATCTCTATTTACAATGGTAGTTTGAAAAAGGATAATCTAATAGGTTGGATCATTGTTATGGATAAGTATTTTGATTATGAGGAAATTGACAAGGATGAGAGAGTCAAGTTTGTTTTGATAAGGTTGAAAGGGCATGTTGCACTATGGTGGGACAATATACATGATCAAAGAAGGAAGAAGGATGATCCATTGATAAAGAGATTGGATAGAATGGTGGCAAAGATGAAGGGTAGTTTTTATTGATCACACAAAAAGTCATACTTACAATGAACCCGATGAAGGGTATTTAATGTTTCTGGACTAACTACTCACCTAAAATAACTCAACATGCACACACACTTATATAATGGTGGCAAATATCAAGGGTAGTTTTTATTGATGACACAAAAATTCATACTTACAATGAACCCGATGAAGGGTATTTAATTTTTCTGGACTAACTACTCACCTCAAATAACTCAACATGCACACACACTTAATTCAATTAACTCATAATTGAAATATGGACGGCACTTAACACTTCATCCATCGCTTAACTTGACTCAAGGCTCAACGCTCAACAGTCAACACACAACATTCAACACTCAGTTAACTCACTCTCTAAGTTTAGCCAACTCCTCATGTAGAAGTAATTACAATTTCTAATGCTCCCCCTTAATTACGACTGTATGACTCAACATAACTCAACATGATGCAACATGAATGAACTATGCCTCATAGCCTTACAATAGAAATTGACTCAATTATCACTGAAACATGCCTGCTGATCTATCTCTCAGTTAGGCTTATAATGACTGAAGAAATTCACAATCTTGCATTTTATTTTTCTCTTCTTCCAAACTTTATATCCTGAAAATTGCTTCATTCTCTCTTTCTCTTTCTTTTTTTAGGCTCCATATTCCTTTACTTGTTCTCGTTATAATTTTTCTTTGAATTTTATTGAATTTGTGTTAAAAATAATATGATCTTCGCTACTACATATTCCTCTTCAAATATTTGTTCAACCATGGACTGTTTCCACAACATTACATCTTCAAATTGTCTTATTATCTTTTCTTCTTGCACTTCATATTCCTAATTTTATTTCTCCCATATTTCTTGATAGAAGAATCTTATCTCTTCTTGACTCCATTGTTGAAAAATGGTTTCAATGCATTCATATTTTTCTGTCTCGGTTAGGCTTATAATGACTCAAGGAATTCACAATCTTGCATTTTATTTTTCTCTTCTTCCAAATTTTATATCCTAAAAATTGCTTCATTCTCTCTTGCTCTTTCTTTTTTTAGGCTCCATATTCCTTTACTTGTTCTCGTTATAATTTTTCTCTGACTTTTATTTAATTTGTGTTAAAAATAATATGATCTTGGCTACTACATATTCCTCTTCAAATATTTGTTCAACCATGGACTGTTGGCACAACATTACATCTTCAAATTGTCTTATTTTCATTGCTTTCTGCACTTAGTATTCATAATTTTATTTGTCCCATATTTCTTGATAGAAGAATCTTATCTATTCTTGACTCTATTGTTGAAAAATGGTTTCAATGCATTCATCTTTGTCTTTCGTATAATTCTTTTCACTTTCATCATGAGGTACTACTGCTTTTTTCCTGTAATATGCACAATCAAAATTAATATTCACCACTTCATTTAATTATTTTATTCCAGTTGTTTCTTTAAGACTCGGATCAATTTGTTCTATCGGCTTTTGAATCCATCCTTCAATGAGCTTCTGTAAGTTTCATTTTTTTTCAATTGAAAACCGAAAGTTTTTTTTATTGGAAGTTATAGTTTATGCAAAAGTACTTTATGTAACAAAGGTTAGTATAAATGACCAAAGAGAGCTAGTTATATTTCTCTATTTCTTTCATTTTTATGTATTCAATAATATATATAGCATATTTTCGTTTAAGTTTCAATATATTTTTTACATGTCTTTATTTAAGTTTCAATGATAATAGATTTACTCTTAAGTTTGATATGCATTTTTTAATTTGAAAATCACAAGTTTTTGTATCAAATTATATGTTTAGTCTTTCAAATGTGATTGGTAACTCAAAGTTAAGATGAAGTCAAAATTAATTAGATAGATAAACATGTTTCTTTTAAAATGGAATAGGGATTCCCAAAATTTAATTTAATTATTAATTATTATTAGATTTATGGTAAGACCATTAAATATTCTATGACTTTTTTAATGGTATACACAAATCGAAGACTCAAATTTATGTGCAAGGTAGTTATGCTCTTTTTGTTATTAATGGAATTGATTAGTTAACAAAATATCATATGAGAAAGTTTCATATTTAATGAGTTACGATTTTTGAGCATGTGATATTAAAAAGCCATGACTCTGGCCCATGGTATCGTAGCATTCCCTATTTATAGATTAAGAAACTCCTTAATAAAGTGGATATAAATATCCATTGATAAAAAACTTCTTCCATGCTTTCTGAAATAAATATATGCTTAACTTATAATAATAATAATACTAATAATAATAATAATAAAATAGTTAATTTCATAATTTTTAAATTTTTTTAAATTTTACCATCGTGAGATGTATTAACATTCACCAAACATTTAATTAACATAGTCGTGCTATTACCTAAATTTCTATTAAAAATGCATTATTTTTTTTAATAGTGATAATTTAAATACATTTTAAATATTTTAAAGCTTCATTAATAGTAAAGGTTTTAAATATTTGAAAATACATTTTATGGTGAATACTCCGGTGTTTACCACTTTTTGTTAATGATATGGAGAGTGAGATAATTTATCTTATTTTGGCTATTGGATTTGTGTGTTTAAATTTTTTTAGTATAGAGTCTTCTCAAATGACATGCACACTTCGCTTTATATGGTTTAAAGTGTAGAAATAATTTTGATTTTTTTTCTTCTTACTTTGCGTTGCTCTTTTTTTGTTTAGGATTTATGGGTTATGGTTTGGGGTTATGGTTTGGGGTTTTGGGTTTGGATTTTGGGTTTAGTGTTTAGGGTCTACAACATTTTGGTAAATTATTTAAATAAACACTTAAATAAAAGTTACAAAGAAATATTTAAAATGTTATAAAATGGTTAGGGTTTACAGTTTACAGTTTATGGTTTAGGGTTTGGGGTTTGGGGTGTAGGGTTTAGGGTTTAGGTTTTGGGGTTTAGGTTTTATGTTTTTGTGTTTAGGGTTTAGGGTTTTGTGTTCATGACTTAGGGTTTGTAACACTTTGGTAAATTCTTTTAATAAATAGTTAAATAAAAGTTACAAAATTCTTCTCAAAATATTATAAAATTCTTAGGGTTTATGGTTTAGGGTTTAGGGCTTGGGGTTTAGGGTTTAGGGT
>APFE030146252.1:9929-20309 GCA_000404065.3 Pinus taeda
ATAATGAAGTAATTATGAAATAAACATTTAATAAAAAACAAACAACAATTTAAATGTGGTTGATAGGAAATTCAACTTTAAACACTCCACCAGAATACAATTATTAAACGCTAGTCTCTTCCAAAACACACCAAGACCGATGACAAAAGTTGCACCAATTCAAATCAACAAGATAATGATCACGATCATTCATGCTTTCCAACCAATCCCTTATCGCATTGTCTTGCATTTTTGCATAATGTTGAAAAGAAAAAGGTGGTGAAATTTGCAAACCATCTATTGATTTCACACTTGATATAGCCATAAATGTCAGACCCTACCTCTCTCTGTCTCCAATATCTATAGTGGCTCGTTGCAAGGGATAAACATTATAAACCCAAGGTATAAAGACACTAAGATAAATATTATAAACCCTAAAATGAACATCCTTGACCATGATTTATTATCATTGATTTTCATACTAAGACGATGTTTGTCACAATGCGATGTTGGACTGTGGTTGACCATGGTTGATTTTCATATTGAGACAATCTTTGGCACATTGTGGCATTGGACCATCGTTAACCATGGATGACCATGATTGTAAACCAAAGTGATTTATATTAAACCCTATGATTAATATTATAAACCCTATGAATAATATTATACCCTAGGAATATGAACCAAATAAACCCAAAGGATTGATATTATAAACTAAAGGGAATAATACACCCAAGTGATTAATTCTAAAACCCAAAGGTATTATAAAACCAATGGAATAATATTAAACTCAGGGGATTAGTATTATAAATGCAAGGTATATAAACCCTAAAGGGATTGGTATTATAAACTCAAGGGAATAATAAACCCAAGGGATTAATATTAAAAACCCAATGGATTGATAATATAAACGCAAGGGAATAATAAACCCAAGGGATTATAAACTTAAGGGAATAATATTAAACCCAAGGGATAAATATTATAAACCCAAGGAATATAAACCCTAAGATAAATATAATAAACCCTAAGATAAACATTTGTCACAATCTGGCATTGGAATATGGTTGACCATGAATAGTTTTCATATTGAGACAATGTTTGTCACAATGCAATATTGGACAATGACTGACCACATTGACTATGGTTGATCTCCATATTGAGACTATCTTTATCACAATGCAATGTTGGACCATGGTTGTTGACCATGATTGAACCCAAAGATATTATAAACCCAAGGGAATAATATTAAACCCAAGGTATTACTATTATAAATGCAAGTTATATAAACCATAAAGGGATTGATATTATAAACCCAAGGGATTAATAATAAAACCCCGATGCATTGATAATATAAACACAAGGGAATAATATTAAACCCAAGGGTTTAATATTATAAACACAAGGTGATAACTCCCAAAATGGAAGGGGAGTCCGGATGGAGTCTAAAGGCGCTAGCGAACGGTCGAAGGAGCGAAGCCTGCAGCCGATAGGGCCATGGGCGTAAGGCGTAAGGGTTTCGAGCAGCTCGGAGCGTGAGGCAGGAGGAGGTGACAAGTGGGCAACTTGGTCAGCGCAGAACAGACAGTTGGTCGCAGCACGGTATGGGAACAGTGTAGATGGTAAACCGGAGGAAAGGGTAGTGTCTACAGTGCAAATGCCATTTTGCCTGGGAGGAATTTGACGGGATCACCGCCTAGACTAAGGCAGCTACCCGTAGGAGAAGCGTAGTAAACTGTGCTATAAATTAAGAGGGTAATTAAGGAGTTTAAACATGGTAATCCCAGGCGAATATGTCGAGCTGGACCCTGAACCGGAAGACATTTTGTCGGTTTGGGGTAACGAGCTTTCAACCCAAAACCTGGGTCTCTTCTTCGGAGGGGGTAGCTTGCTCAAGGACACGAAAGGAAGCTCAAATCTGAAGATCTTGAGGCCTAATGTCTCAGAGGGCATCGATTTGAAAAGAAATCAGAGGTTGGATGAGCGGAGAAGCTAGGAGGACCAAGCACGCATGGCGGAGGAGGGCCAGAAGTCTGAAGACCTCTCAGTAACCCATGTAAGTACCCAAATCGAACCCTCTGGTGCTCAGTTTAGTTATGGAGGTCTTGAAGATGTTGTCTATGGACAGCGAGCCAAACCCTAGTCTTGGCAAACCTCAAATTCAGGGTTAAAAGAGGATCTCAGCCAGGTGAGGGGAGGAAGTCCTCAGGCCATATCACGAACATCCTTATCAAAGAATGGGGGTACCTTATCGTAATTTTAGGGGATAGAAGGGAGTAAGCAGCAAAAGGATGAAAGGAAGGGAGTCCCGAGTGAAAATGTAGTATGGCAGCCGGAGAAGGAAGGGCCAGAGGAAGGGCCGGTGAAGGGATAAGCTCCAGAAAATTTGGGGGAGACAGACTTCACGCACAAGCCCTAGATCTGGAACTAGATGGGGAAAAGACCCCATTTCGAACTTCAGAAGAAGCAGGGAGGGTGAAGGATGCAATAGTCAGAGAAGGGATTCAAGGAGAAAATTCCAGGGTAAAACGAAAAAAACAGAAAGTGGTAAAGCAAGCCCCAGAAGCAAATTTGATTCTTGGAGTGGATGTTCAGATCGAGGAGGCAATGGAGGTAGCAGAATGTACAGTGGTGGGTCGAGCAAGAGGGAAGAGCTCTCAGTACAGTTCATTCAGAATTGGGCCAAACAATAGTGGCAAAAGAATTTGGGAGAGTCGTTCAAAGTATCGAGCTTAGCGAAGGGTTGGTTTATGATTCAATTCGACAAGAAAGAAATGGTGGATTGGGTCCTGGAGCGAAACTGGGCTTTTGGTAAGCGACCCGTGCTCTTTAGGCGTTGGACTCCATTGTTCGATGCTCAGAGAGAGAAGGTAGACACCTTTCCAGTCTGGGTGAGGGCACCGGGGCTGCCACCCTTCCTCTGGGTAGACTCTGTCTTCAGATCGATCGGCAATACATTGGGTACTTTCCTGGAGGCAGATATGTCGTTTGTAGAAACTAGGAATAAAGCCATGGCCAGGATCCTAGTAATGCTCAACTTAGAGGGGGGTCTCCCGGGGAATATGAAGATTCATTACAAATACCTTGTATATGACCAGCTCCTGGACTACGAGCATTTGCCATATACGTGTCATATCTGCCACGAGCATGGCCATCTGGCAAAGGATTGCCCAATGGGTTATCGCCACAGGAGGAGACAGAATAAATCTGATAAAGGAAAGATTTTGAAAGCTGATGAGATAGCCCCCAGTGTTAAGGGGAATCAAACAGGAATCAGTAAAGAACAGGAACAATGTGAGGATCAGAAGGATTCAGAACAAACGCAGAGTCCCTGTCAAAAATCAGTAGAAGTCCCCATCTCGGATCCGATAGAGGAGGACCTGGATGCCTCAAAATATCTCCAAGAAGGCTCGAAGGGTACGCATTTGGTCTCTAACCCTTCTCCTTCGCTTTCTCAAAACATTGGAAATGAAAAATGCATTACATCCAACGTGAAAAATATTCCATTAAAAGAATTTGAAGTGGTTGATTCCAAAAATGCATTTTGTCCAAAAAATGATCTGAAGTGTGATGGGGAAGCATTCAAAATCAGCAAAATTGAGACAAAAATCCCGGCCAAAATTTCTGAAAGCCACTATAACCTCCGCTCCCTAGATAAAAGACCTGAGGCAGGAGATCCGATTGGGGGCATAGGAATGGAGATCCCCCAGGCCTCGAGAAAAAAGGCAAGGGGGCGGAAGTATTTTTTATCAAAAGCACAGGTTAAGGCAAAATATGAGATGGAGGATGGGAATCAGATGTCAATTTCTGGGGTGATTAGAGCGGTGAAACCCTATGAAAAGGCATCAAAATGATCTGCCTCTCATGGAACTGTAGGGGTTTAGCCAGTAAACCCAAAAAACTGGCTCTAAAGGAGTTGATGCAGCGGTACAATCCAGATTTCATTATGTTGCAGGAAACTCTAGGAGAAAGCTCAGAAGTAGAGAAGTCTTTAGGCACTCTATTCCCGGGGTGGCAATTCCAAGCTTTGGACTCCCATGGTCATTCTGGAGGAGTGGTTGTCGGGTACATAGTAGGGAAAATTAAGAATCTGAACTTGTGGGGTTTTGCCAATGGATTGGGGATGGAGGTCTTAACCCCTGATCTAGAATGGCCACTGACCATCTTAAACATTTATGGGCCCTGTAAAGAGAGGGTTTCTTTCTGGAACAACCTTCTGGCAAAACCCATGTTGAAAATCCAAAATCTGGTAATTAGAGGAGACCTGAATTTCTCTATGGGGAGTGCGGAAGCCTGAGGTCCCTCAGCTAGGGAAGATCCTCTTTCAGAGTTTTTTCAAAACTCCCTCTCCTTGCTAAAGCTGGTTGATGAAAACTTGCAAAAACTTAAGCCTACCTGGAGGAATCGGAGGACGGGGGAGGGTCAGATTGCAAAGAGGTTGGATAGATTTCTCTTAAGTGAAGACCTTGCTTCCAGACCTCCGATGTTTAGACAATGTATTGGAGAAGGAAGAAATTCAGATCACTTCCCTATCTTGTTTGAACTTGCCACTCCCCCAAAAAAGCCAGCAGCCCCTTTCAAATTCAACGCCGCTTGGATGTAGGAGGAATATTTCAAGAAGCTCTTCAATGAAACATGGCAACATCCAAACAGGGAGGCATTGGAAGACAAGGCCTTCCTGTTTATGGAAAACCTAAAAAGACTGAAGAAGGCCACAATAGAATGGGCGAAAAAAAGGAAGAAGGATCAAAATGAAGCCCTAATCAACATTGATAGGGAACTTGGGGGCCTTGAAAATCCCGCTGTACCCAAATATGAATCACAGGAATCAAAAGATAGGATTATGAATCTAGAAAAGCAGAGAAGCAAAATATTATTGGACAAAGAAGAGTAATGGAGGCAGAAGAGCAGGGCAATATGGTTTTTGGCTGGAGACGAAAATACAAAATTCTTTCACAACTACGCAAAAGGCAGAAAGACTATGAATACTATATGGAAACTAAAAGATGAAGAAGGAAGAGAGGCAAATTCATTTGAATCACTTTCTTCTTTGGGGAGGAACCATTTTCAAAATCTTTTTTCTCAACAGAGAGGGACTTCGCTAGCGGAAATAATCAGAACAACGCTAAGCTTTCCCAGATATGTGGAAGAAGAAGAAGCAGAAGGGTTACAGGAGGAGGTTACCTTGGAGGAAGTGGAGAAGGTAATAAAATCCATGGCAAAAAACAAAATCCCTGGCCCTGATGGTTGGCCAATAGATTTTTTCCAATAGTTTTTTGAGTAGATAGGCTCAGAAATTACGGAGGTGGTGGAAGAATCCAGAAGGAAGGGTCAGATATATGCTCCTTTCAACGCCACATTTATCGCCCTCATTCCAAAAAAAGATGAACCTGAATCCTTTGAATATTTCAGACCTATCTCATTATGCAATTGTGTCTACAAGATCATAGCAAAAACTATAGCAGCTCGTTTAAAACCAATTTTGTCCAGATGTATCTCAAATGAACAGTTTGGGTTTTTGGATGGCTGACAGATCCATAAAGCTATAGGAGTGGCCGAGGAGACAATTCGCAGCGTTAAGTTGATGAAAAATAAAGGAGTTGTGGTAAAAATTGATCTATCAAAAGCTTATGACAGAATCGGTTGGACCTACATCCGGTTGTTGTTGACCCACCTGGGTTTCAAAATAGATTTTATAAACTAGGTAATGGGTTGCATTAGTAGTGTCAGTTTCGCAGTGCTCATTAATGGGGCAGCCTCTCCTTTTTTCAAAGGGAAAAGGGGATTAAGGCAAGGCTGCCCCCTGTCCCCTCTCTTGTTTCTCCTAGTGGCTGAAGGTTTAAGTCAGCTACTGTTAAAAGCAAAAAGAGAAGGATCAATAAAAGGACTGGAGGTGGCAGGAAACCTTTTCATCACACATCTCCTATTTGTTGATGATATACTCTTTTTTTGCAATGGAAGTCTGTATGAATTCAAAAAGATAAAGGAGGTTCTAGCTCTGTTTATGAGGGCAACAGGTATGCTGTAAACTATAGAAAATATTAGCTTATAACAGAGGGCCTAACTAGGCAGGAGATTAGCCAGCTTGTGGCCATCCTCCCTCTAGAGACTTCAAAACTAGGGGACCCCTTTAAATACCTGGGGTTTTGGCTGAAACCTGACAATTACAAAAAGCAAGACTGGTCATGGCTAGTAGCAAAGATAGAAGCCAAAATTACTCACTGGAGCTTCAAATGGCTTTCTAGAGCGGGGATATTAACTCTGATAAAATCAGTCCTTCTGGCTACTCCTGTCTTCTGGGCTTCTTTGTCATGGGTACCCAAGGGGATCCTGGGAAAAATAAGAAGAATTTGCAGTCGATTCTTATGGGTAGGAGCAAAGGAGGAATCTATTTTACCATGGATCGCTTGGGACAAAGTGGCAAGACCCAAGGAATGGGGAGGATGGGGCATAAAAGATTTGAATGCCTTTACAGCATCCTGGCAGCAAAATCAAGGTGGAGAATTGTAAAGCTCTAAAATATATGGTCAAAAATTGTAAAAAGGAAATACATTGATCCAACACCTTTGGAAGACTGGATAAGAAACCCAGAGAAAAAGGGTGGAAAGGTGTCCACCATTTGGAAAGCAACGATTGAGGCCTTCAAAGCTATTGAACAAGGACTGTCTTGGAAGGTTGGGAATGGGGAAAATATTTGAATCTGAAGGGACCCATGGGTGGGTTGCAGTGAGAATTATGCTCTATCCCCGGGTCTGATAAGACACCTTGCTTCAAAAGGCATTGTTTATTTAAAACAGGTGGAAAAGATAGGTGCTTCATCTATCTGGGGTCAAGCATGGAAGTCGGGCGAAGAACTGAATATCCACCCTCGCTGGTGGGATGAATGGGAGGCTTTCAAGATAGAACTTTCCAGAACAAATGTCAGAATAAAGGACGAACCAGACCAGTTGATTTGGGCTTATGCGGACACCGGAAGTTATTCGCCAAAATTTGGATACAAATTTCTCATGTCCAAAAAAGGATGGCGTGATCCGGAATGGTGGGGAAAATCGCTATGGAAGTTAAAATGCCCAGCAAAGGAAAATTTATTTTTCTGGTGCATCCTTAAAAAGAAAGCCCCAACCTGGGACATTCTCCAATCCAGACACAAACAAGGTCCAGGGAGGTGTGCTTTATGCAAAAATGATTTGGAAACTGCGAATCATCTTTTCATTGAATGCCCAACAGCAAAACAAGTATGGTCTGAAGTGTCAGAGCATATGAATTTAACTATCAAATGGGAAGGGCAGTCTCTATTAGAACCATGGAAAAATTGGTGGAACAAAATTTCTGATCAGAAGTTAAGGAATATGCCTCCCATCATCTGTTGGGGAATTTGGATAGCCAGAAACATAAACGTTTTTTCAAGATAAAGAAACAGATTCAGTCGAAATTATGATTCGATGTTTATCCATATATTCAATTATCCCGGATGCTGACGATGAGAGGGACCCTCGGAAAGTGGAAGAGGAGGAAATTAAGGAAGGGGTTCCCTGGGCATATTTTGATGGTGCCTCCCAGGACAATAAAGCTGGTGCAGGCATTATTATTCATTTAAACGATACCCATACTCTTAAAGCATCCATCGGACTGGGAAATGGATCAAATAATTTTGCTGAATTATCTGCTCTCAAATTTCTCTTATGCTGGTTGATTCATAAAAACACCCTCACAGTTCAAATTTTTGGAGACTCACTAAATGTAATCAATTGGTTAAATGGATGTAGTAGATGCCAAAATTATGTATTACAACCTTTATTTGAAGAAATTCAGAATCTGAAAATGTCTTTTAATACTTTGTTCATTCATCATATTTACAGGGAGCGAAATGATATGGCAGACAAACTTTCTAAAGACGGTATTGAACAAGTTGTGGGCAGTTGGAGAATAAGGGAGGAAGCGAATGGAGAAAGATACGTCTCGGACCAGCCTCCATATGCACAAAATCTCTAACAGAAACCAGTGGATCAGCATACCCTTTTTGGTTTTTTGTTATTATAAAATACCGTTGAAACAATATTTTTGGTTTTTACAGTCGATTATGGGTGTGAGGTATATGTTTTCTTTTTGGATGCCTTTTGATACAGCCAACACAAAACAGGAAACAGGATAGACTCGTGAAAATCAAAAGAAGCAAATGACAGATCGTTGGGGAACTAATCTCTTCTCTAGAAGAGAAGTTTCACTCTTTTTTTGAGCAAATTTGTGCAAATAAAATTGTTATAACAGCAACAGAGCTGTGTATGTACATGCAACTTTTTATAAATAAAAAGTTCGTTTTTTTCTTTGGAAAAAAAATAAATAAACACAAGGTATATAAACCCTAAGATAAATATTATAACCCAAGGGAATAATATTAAACCCAAGGGATAAATATTATAAACCTAAGGAATATAAACCCTAAGATAAATATTAAAAACCCTAACATAAATATTTGTCATAATGGAGCGTTGGAATATGGTTGACCATAATTGATTTTCATATTGAGACAAATAAACCCTAAAATAAACATGGTTGACCATGATTTACCATCATTGATTTTCATACTAAGACGATTTTTGTCACAATCTGGTGTTAGACCATGGTTGACCATGGTTGATTTTTATATTGAGACAATCTTTGGTACATTGTGACATTGAACCATCGTTGACCATGGATGACCATGATTGTAAACCTAAGGGATTTATATTAAACCCTAGGATTAATATTATAAACCTAGGGGAATAATAAACTCAAGGGATTAATTCTAAAACCCAAAGGTATTATAAACCCAAGGGAACAATATTAAACCTAAGGGATTAATATTATAAATGCAAAGTATATAAACCCTAAAGGGATTGATATTATAAACTCAAGGGAATAATAAACCCAAGGGATTAATGCTATAAACCTAAGAGATTAAAAACCCAATGGATTGATAATATAGACACAATAGAATAATATTAAACCCAAGGGATTAATATTATAAACCAAAGGTGTATAAACCCTAAGATAAATATTATAAAACAAAGGTAATAATAAACCCAAGGGATTATAAACCCTAGGGAATAATATTAAACCTAAGGTATAAATGTTATAAACCAAGGAATATAAACTCTAAGATAAATATTATAAACCTTAAGATAAATATTGATCACAATGCGACGTTGGAATATGGTTAACCATAATTCATTTTCATATTGAGACAACGTTTGTCACAATGCGACGTTGGACAATGGTTGACTGTCGTTGACCATGATTGATCTCCATATTAATATAATCTTTGTCACAATGCAATGTTGAACTAAGAGATCTTTTACACAATGTGACCATGGTTGACCATGATTGAACCTAAAGGTATTATAAACCTAATATAATAATATTACACCCAAGGGATTAATATTATAAATGCAAGGTATATAAACCCTAAAGGGATTGATATTATAAACCCATGGGATTAATACTAAAAACCCTAGGGATTAAAAACCCAACGGATTGATAATATAAACCCAAGGGAATAATATTAAATCCAAGGGATTAATATTATAAACCCAAGGTATATAAACTGTAAGATAAATATTATAAACCCAAGGGAATAATATTAAACCCAATGGATAAATATTATAAACCCAAGGAATATAAACCCTGAGATAAATATTTGTCACAATTCGACATTGGAATATGGTTGACCATGATTTTTTTCATATTGAGACAACGTTTGTCGCAATGCGGCGGTGTAAAATGGTTGAACATCGTTGACCATGGTTGATCTCCATATTGAGACAGTTTGTGTCACAATGCAATGTTGGACCATGGTTGACGATGAATGACCATTGTTGTGACAATGTGACATTGGACCAAGAGACAGTCTTTGTCACAATGGGACCATGGTTGACCATGATTGACCATGTTTGACCATGGTTGAGACAACCTTTGTCACAATGTGACGTTGGACCATGGTTGAACATGATTATAAACCCAATGAATTTATATTAAACCTAAATATTAATATTATAAATCCTATGAATTTTATTATGCCCTAGGAATATGAAGCCTTAGATTAATAGACTCTATAAATTATTGTAATAAATTTTCCCGATACATCCCATCCATATTGACTTGAAGATCTACGTTTCAAACCTCCAACTAAGGTTCATCATCAGGATAAAAGTGTGAGAGTAAAATTGATCTACCCAGGAACAAATAGGGAAATGGTATTAGGGAAATTTAAAAAGGTTGACAAAGAGAATATTCATAATGTAATAATTAGAAAGATTGGCCGACAAGGAGAATGTTCATAACAGAAGTTATAATTATTAAAAAATGTAACGAATTAATAAATTGTTTGTAAAGTTTCAAAGGTGTGGATATAATAAGATTAATAAT
>APFE030146253.1:0-10883 GCA_000404065.3 Pinus taeda
CCCAATATTGCGTGGAGCCTAAACATCTGCCTGCCAAAAAGGTCCACCAATCGTTGTATATGCTCATGAGACACCTCAGAATGTCTCGCCCAAAAGGGGTCATGCACCTCCCTAAATGTGAGCTCAAGGGTGGAGCACGGGCTACCTTTGTGGAAGATTGGACCATCCCTAGGCCTACACCTGTTGACTTGCGCCCTAACCATAAGCCACCATCCTGATGCACTGTGTCTCATCCAATTGGCTCAGATGAGCCTCCTGGGTCTCGTTGCTTGTGATAAGAGCATCAAGAGACAATATCCAAGTCCCTTGTGTCAATGCACAGTGTTGGAGAGTGATAGATGTGTGGGTTCTGATGGGTATATCCAAGAACACATATGGAAGTTCACAGTTGGCCCTATGACTAGTCCACTCTTTGAACTTGGGTGTGCCAAACCCGAAGGTGTGTTTGATGTCCCTGTTAGGAGATATCTCCGGTGGAGACACTCCAACAACATGTTGCGTAATAATATACATTACTGCACACAGACATGCAACCATGCACTCCTCAACATAACACTGACCTCTGTGCACCACTAGACACCAACACCCACTATGTACCATCCTGCATAAACGGGCATCTCATATGCGTCAATGCACCCATCACTCTGCTAAGTAACCCACTATGATGTGAACTACTCCTCAGCTACCCTGGTAGACCTGGGCGACCTAACTCCTCATATGCTAACGAGAATGACACCACTGTGCCTATCCTCAATATCTCTTGTGTCCAATATACCAATGAGAGAGCATTGTGTCCATGTGATGCCCTGTTTGGTAGACGGTGGATGCCCCCTCCTCCAGAAGATCCTACAAGAGTATGTTGATCATTTTGTAACCCCAAGCACAACCAACATGCTAAAACGTCACATGAAGTTTATCTACTCCCCTACTGATCCAATGAGTCACTGGTGCTACTCGGAAATCTGATGGAAGTTTGAGAGTTTGTGTGCGCGCAGTCCCCGGACCCACCACACAGTTACTACCATCCCCGACTAGCTCCATGATGTGATGGAGAATCCCACTTGGATCCCAACAATAGTCTGGCCCATGAACCCCTCTGGTAATCCACGACCCCTTCTAAGCTACAACCATGGATATGTCTAGACAGCTAGCTCGCTCTACCAAGTAACAACTCAAAACTTCTCGCCAGCCAACCCTATAAGAGGCACTGGATGCAAGAACACTTGTACCCCTAACAACTCCATCATGAAAATGTTGCGCCCTGCATAACTCATGCTACCTCAATCCACGTGCCTAACCAATTGATAACATATGTCTAGGTAACCCTGCCTCTCTCTCTCTATAGTGCAGAGGTAACCGAACAATGTTGTAGGCGCTGTCTATGTATGCTTGAAGAGGGTTGTTCTATGAAAGCACTATAGTTCTGCTAACTGCTGATGCATCCATTTGGTCCTCATCTGATGCAGGAGCATCTGGTCGACAGGGTGAAGACCGAGACGGGACACACGGAGTTTCAGAAAAAGACTGGGAAGGCTAAACAAATCGACAAGGGACAGCAAGACTGTCAGTTTCTTTTTAATTTAATTCTATTTCCTTTGTCAGAGTCAACTACAGTTATTTAAAGTTTCTGTTAGGTAATTTTAATTAGTTTATTTTATTGTAGCTGTCAATGAAGATTGTAATAAGTAGAATTAGTTTATTTCAAATAATGTACACAGTCACCTTTGTGGGGCCAGTGACAGAGTAGTTAGAAGTCAGGTTCACAACTGACAAACAAGAAACTGAATGAACTTATTTATCTAACTGTTTGTAAACGGGTAAGGGGAGACAGTTACCAACCGACTCATCTCGGTGGTACAAAAGACCAAATCAAATGCATTACGGGGGTTCAGTTCAGCAGCTAAGAAATCAAGAAGAGAAACATTATTATTATACAGAAAGACAGAACTTCATTCCTCTTATGTATTTTCCTCATTTAGAAATTATTGTACACGACAGAACGAACCTACATTCCGAGTAATCTTTATTTCTGAGAATTCGAAATTTTATGTACATCACTGTAATCAAAATAACAGTATCGAACGACATTAACCTACAGCAAATATATGTAAACAATTGCACAGGTAAGTGAATATGCAGGTGAACAATTACAAGGAGTAGTTTCAAGTTACCGCGCGTAGAATAACAGCATACAAAGCAACAGCCATAGCTAACCGAGTATGGAGTGAGACGCATGTAAACGACAACAATTAACCAAAGAAAGGAGCGAATGAACGTGAGGTCTCCAGACCAAGTCCGGGTAAGGAACCAAACCCAAAACAATTGAATACGAATTCGAAGATTTACAAACATAAATATATTATAAATGTTGGTCTGTGCCAAAATAGATAAGTTACAGTCAAATACATGACGAGGGTCGAACCCTCTTCGCTTTAAACAAGCGTAACCAAAAAAATACTGAGACCATACATATTATACAGACGAGTAACAGACCCTAACGGAAGCCGAAGCCTACAGTAAACTGGTACAGATGAATAGTGCCATATAAGGCCAAAGACCTTAGGGTTTTAAGGACTGATATCATACAGAGTTACAGGTAAATGAAATACCAAAATAAATAACAAACAGAAGACGTAGAGCTACCCGGGAACGTGAGACCATCGACTATTGCAGATGTCCACAGTGCCGCCACCTGTAACAGTCAACAAACAAAGCCACAGAGTTAGGGCTTGAGGGAAAAACAAAAATCCTGAAACTTACAAGTACCATAGCCTTACCAGAATAAAGAAATAAAACAAATGCAGGGGTAAGGGTTTGCGAGAAGGGAGATTACATACCTGAAGGTGGACGGACTCCATGTCACCGAGAACCCACCTGACCACAGAGGAGCCAGACAGGTTAGCAAAGACCCAATAAGCAAAAACGAGTTTATAACAGGGAAAATCAACTTACCAGTTGGAAGAATTGAATGTCCGATGCCGAGAGCAACAGGCCTTCGAGCATACGCTGTTCTTGAGCAGAACGAGGTCACTCAGGCGGATAAATAACCAGAGAACCACCATATGTGAACAAACAGACCAGCAACCTCAGATAAGGAGCAAGTTGACAGAGAGACCGAGAAAAAAACCAACGACAGAGACGCGGAACAGAGCTAAAAATACCAGAGCAAACGAGAAACAAAGGTACCGACGGAACCACAGTGGAAAACCACATCCTCAGACAAGAAAATCACTAAACGTGACCAAATACCGATAATTTCCTCCAACACAGGGCCGAGCCAAAACTAGTTGCAGAGCGTCGAGTTCACAACATCAAAATGACCAGAAGCACGAAAGACATCAACCAAAAACAGGAACGGGAGAATTAGGGTTAACCCTTAATCGAGGCGGACAGGTGTAAGCTGGAGGAGCAGCGAAGTACCATGTTAGGTCAGCAGGTACAGGGATAATAAATTGCAGGCCTAATCAAAACCGATTAAAAATCACCCATAATCAATTTACCAAATCCGGAGGTACCGTGTTGAGTGAGTCGAGGCAGGGCCACGTGGACGGGCCACATCATCATCGACGACTGAATCCAAAGATGGCTGCTCATCCTTCTCCAACAAGGGCTCTACATGAGCCTCCAACTTCTCCTTCATAGACAACCCATCATGCAAGACATCCTCACCCTTCAGCAGTGGGAGCAAATTGGGAATCAATTTGTATTCAATTTAATGTCATACATACCACTAATAATCAACCATCCAACAGTGACAAGAATTGGAGATTGGGAATACAAACCAATAGGAGTATACCTTTTACAGTGCATTTTATGTGGGATGCTCTGGTCGGACTCATGAGAAGGAAGGTCGAAAAGGAGACAAATAGTATCAATCACTCGTTCATCCAGCCCCACATCTTATTTTGTTAGTAAGGAACCGAACATGGCTTGGAGATTGGGAATACCAGCAAACAATGGAGAAAAGGGATGGATGTAGGTCACTATTGCAACATCAAAGTGGTAGCAGCAATGCAAATAATTCTACCACAGAAATAGTCATCCAAATGCATACTCTTTTTAGACCAAAATACATAGAAATCAGAAATGGAATATCAGCATTGAACAATCAGATCAATTGTCCAGCGTGGGGAAGGAATTTGAAGCTCTTTTAAGCAGAAATAAACGTCCCTTTTGTGAAGTATGTTGCCACCCTCTTGTTGCATTATTCAACTTGTTAGGATGGCGCTTAAATGCTTAATATATACAGCCAACAAAGAGTGAAATTAGTCCACAATTACACCTGACCAGTGATGAGGAAGATCACTCTGCTCCAACAAGATAGCAGCCCAATGAAGATTAATTCTGGAAACAATATATCATTCTTTTGAGCAATTATCCCTCCCAGGATTTTGCAATATTGCAACCTCCATAAACTATTGTTAATGCACAGGAAACTTGGCCTCATAGAATACTATTAAAGCACCAACGATTTGACTTCAAAAACCCTTTTCTCATGCACCAAGAATTTGGCCTTTCTCCAAGAATTCGGCCTTTCAGGTTTTCTGAGGAATTCATGGCAGTATTGCTCTTGAAACCCTCGGTCCACCAAGAGGAAAAATACAGCTCCAAAGAAGAACAACTGGTCTCTGTGTAGGCTATTCGAACTAGCTTCAAATTTTGGAGGAAAGTAGTTCTTGGCCTCTTTATAATTGTCTGCTCAAATTAAAAATTCAGCCTCTTAGTATTTGTAGGAAAGTCTTGCAAACTAAATCACAACACTAATAATCTCTTGCAAATAAGAGTCTCATCAAATCTCCAAATGATAATCCAAAAACCAAACTAATAAGCTCCAATGGAAGATCTGAAGTTATCTTCCCTAAAGTAACTAGGGTGGCACTTGAAGTCCACTGAAATTAGCTATTGAGTTTTGCTTGAAATTCTTGAAACTAGCTTGAGCTTCTTCAAAATGTCAAATAGAAATGATAGAATATAATAAGATCATTCACAATTGAGTTCGTCCTTTTACAGTTCCTCATTGAGCCTACCTCTAGCATCTAGATCCTCCTCCTTTTTCCTATTATTTTATTGGTGGGGCCCAATTTCCACTAAGAGACATTTTGTGGCCATTTTGAATAAAATAATGTTTCCTCTTTTATCACTAAATTATTATTTGCTGCCAATTTCCAATAAAATAGTAATTTTTTCCATCCTCCAATAAAATATTTTTTGCTGCCATTCTCCATTAAAATATTAATTTTCCTTCCTGCTCTAATAGTTTAACCTCTTCCCCACCCAATAAAAACATCCTTTACATATTTGTTCAACCCCCTCCCCACCCAATCCTGAGATTTAGGGGCGGGGCTGCAAGCTGGAAAATATATAATGTTATTCAATATTACATATTGAGCTTGAGACATCCTACTCACAACCCAAAGATCCATAAGAATGTTGGCGAAATCCTACTCACAATATAATTATAACAATTGAGACCTAAAGGCTATTTTTAGGCAGCCAGATCTAATCTAAGGAAGACCCAGGATCAGTCCATTCCATTAAAATAATAATTTCTCCCCTTTCTCACAAAATAATATTTTCCCCTTTTTTAATATTATCCGAAAATTGGCAAAAATCCTAAGCGATTTTTGCACGCACAAAAATTGGGAACATTACATGTTGTATGCACAATTAAGGTATGCTTCGAACTTGCTTATCTACCTACTCTCTCTAAGCTCAGATCCCATCTAGTACAATATGGCTCGACTCAAATCATTGATTCTGGGAGAGTCCTCTTGTCTTACACTTTGCTTCAATATTCCACTACTTTCATCTACTGCTTGAGCCTTGGCAGCCTTTACTATGTATCTGCAATCTCAATAGGAGTACATGGAAGAACAATTATAACCAAGCAAAGGATATAAAGGCAAGAGGTTAACTAATAGTAAAACAATAACAATAATAATCAAGGAAGAGAGATATACGTTACTTATCTTTTTGAGGATTATAGGAGATTGTGAGCTCCCTCTTGAACTTAGCCTTCTTGCATCCATCTTGAAGATTTATCAACCTCGCTCTCATCATCAGCATGATGTCATTCCTTCCTTGCATGAGCTAGGGTTTCTTCCTTTAGTGGAAACATGGATTTAGGTCTAGCTCTAAGGTTTTCTTAACAAACCCTAGGGTTTTCTTATCGAGTCTTCTAGACTACTAGGGTTTACAAACCCTAGACTTCGAACCTTATCTCAACCTTCACCATATGTACAAAACCCAAATGCACAAAACCATAAAATTTTGACATAATAGTCCATTCTAGCATATGACCCCATCTAACAGCATATGTAGGGCATATTTCATGGTTCATAGCATCAATGCGATACTTGCTTCTGAACACACTCTGAAATGCAATTCAACATTGCCAAAGGAAAACATAGGTCCCCAAATCTCTAGTCCAATGAAAAACATTTCAAGTTGCCAAATATTTAGACCATTGTACTAAACAATGGCACAATTAGGTATACAAGGATAAGGAAAAGGTTTTCTTGAAAGGTATGATCAACAGTAGGAGCCATAAACCTTCAAACGACCCTAAGTTGGAGCTTGAATGCAAAATTAAGGTTTTTCGACCATTAGAATTGCCTAAGGATGATTATTTCAGCATTAGGGAAGCACTTTCAACCATGCAAATTGTTAGATAATGACTTCAAATCAGCTCAATGTCCAAGCCCTAGATCAATTCAACCTGAAACCCTAACCCTAGTAGCTTCACTTGAAGGGTCGAAATTTTAGGGAGAGAGGAAAAAGGTTTTATGATTTTGATCATCAATATGGATGTTAATGTCTTCTATCTACTTGGGTGATGGAGTCTTAGGGTTTTTGGCCATGGAAATATCAAACTTGAAGGTAGTAAGGGGTACAACCAAAGGTTTTCACTTTCTAACCCTAACTATCACTTTATGAAGGGATAAATTTACTAGATAAAGTCTCTCTAAGAGGTTCTCTAGGGAGTCCAATGATACAAAATTTATTAAGCATTTCATAGAAATATAAGCATTTAGACATGGAACATAGAAACCCTACAATATTCATTACATGCAATAATCATGAAAGTCATTAAGCAAAAAGTACTCACAAGAGATTCAAGAACAAGCCTTCTTTATCCCAAAATGATGTCTCCACTACAAGCACTAGTCTCCAATAGCCAAAAATCCACAAAATATCACATCTCCACAAAGTAGCGAAATACAAATAGCTAGGCTGAGTTCTCTGGGAGAGGCTGGGTTTTTACGCAAGGAATGGTGAACAAAATGAAAAAGAAGATCCTCCACTAATTTCTAACAAAAATCCCATACACAAGTTTGAATTTTCAGTGGACAAAAGTAAAATTGGGTTACAAGCCAACCCACTATCTTTACAACGTAATATGCCGAGATAAGCATACATGTGTGTGACATAAACCTAAAAAGGTGATGAATTCATGTTGTTTTTGGGCTCCCAATGATCCATCAAGGTGAATACAAGGCTCAAAAATGTCTCCAAGCATCATGATCATCCTCCATCTGAGAGAAATTCCCAAATCATACATCATAGTAGCTCCAAGGGTCGAAAATCTAGTTGTGGGTGCTAGACATCATCTCCATCGGTTTCAGGTGAGCAATGTGGTGCCTCATATCTCTAGAATTAGGGCTCCAGCAGGTGGAACAAGCCCTCCTCAATCATATTAAGGACGACCATCCTCCTCTAAGCCTTGGATCATGGCATGCGTAGCAAGTACAGTCAAGGCTAGCTTAGGAGCATGTTTGGTCCATTGGTACATCATCAAAGATCCTCCATGCTAGGCATGAGAAGCCCAATGTTCTTGCTCCTTAGGTTGCTCTAGGATGTATATCAACTGCTCAAGTCATCAAAAGGCCCAATGCTTTGCTAAAGTGGGAAACATTGCATTGTTACGTCATCATGCTATCTAAAATGTAGGATATTGCTTAGGAATTATGAGTGGGGTGCCCTCAAAGCCTCTAATGCTTTGGATCACTTTTCAAAATCAACTCAAATTCAAGTGAAAGCGACTATTCATTAGAGACTAAGATCATAAATGCATCTAAGTGGACCATACTTAAGTGTTTAAGGCATATTAATACTTCAAAGTAAGATCACCTTGAAATATTTTCCTATACCAAGTCCCATAAAGGTGTTCCCTACCTTTGTAGGGGTGGCTAAGTATTCAACTCTATTAGGTGCTTCTAGCCTCTAAGGGGAGGTGGCATTTCCAAGGTTAACCTTTCAATCATTAGGTACTGGTGTAAGTGGCAATGGAAGGGAAGAACATTCATGGCCAAGTGCCATGGTCAACAGACCAACTAATGGGAGTCCACATCTTGAGTGTGTAGATGTAATGGAAGCAGAAATCATGGATGCATGAGTTACCCTACTCATCTTGCTTTTCCTACCTGTTTAGTGCACCTTTAATTCCTTTTTATAATAATTTGTATTTTGGTGCACAGATCAAGGGTCAAAGCTTGATTTTTATAATAGAACATTTAATTTGCCCCTTAAGATGTGGTGGTTTGTCACTAATTAGGGTTGAAACATGAAAGGGTTCCTTTTGATGAGATGGAGCATAAAGTACTTAGGAACTAGGTGATGGCTAATGAGATGGGTAGAGATCATGCTACGCTTTTCCCCACACACTAAATTATGTCCTAGACATCTTTTGCATATTTATCTTCTTTTCTTTCATTGTCTCTCTATTATGCCTTTCCATTATTTTTGCCACATCAACCTCCAAAGAAATATTTTTCGTTCCTACTCAAAGATGTGGATAAGAGAGCACCAAATCCCAATGAATAAATGGAAGTTGAACCCGAAGAATGGATATGGTACCAAGGGCTTATAATGTGATGTGGAAGGTGTTATGTATGGTAAAGGGAGAATGAACATCTTATTTCAAATCTAGGGCTTCCAAGTAGTGTCCCTCCTAGAACCCTAAGGCCTTAGGGGAGGTCCTATTGGACTAGGGATAAAAATTAACCCCCTTGTAGGAATTTACAGGGTAAGTTCCTCAGAAAGAACACCAGAAGGACACCGCTCACAAACAGATCACAGATCAATACACCAGTATTTTGACGTGGTTAAAACCCTCAGAGAGGGAAACAGTCCACGGCCTGCGCCAACGCGGCTACTACAGGCAATTTATTAATAAAAGAATGAAAATTTACATAAGCTTCTCTCATGCACGGTGAACCTACAAATGACCCTCCATGCGCTTTAAATAGAATTCATGGACCATTCGGGTGTCAAGCCACGGATCAAGTGTAGGTAATACCGAGGATAGAATGAACCGTCAGATCACTACATATCGTGACCGTCGGATTGTAAGTTACAAAATGTACAACGGTAAAGAAACACACCACTTTACCTAACTCTATACCTAACTCTATACTAGACCAAGTTGAACTTAACTATTTCCTATGTGTCGGAATATCCTTACATCCCCCCTTAAGAACAACTTGGGATAGGATTGAAGGATTTACAAATATGACACAATAGGAGAAGGAAGGAGGCACTAGAGCCTATCCCCCCTTAGTGACAATTTCCTGAACTCCAAGCATATATCGAAGTTTAGTGAACTTCGCCTCTGTGAGAGCCTTTGTGAAGATGTCTGCAACCTGATCATCTGTTGAACAATATTGCACTTCAAGAACATGGTCATGAATGAGCTTTCTGATGAAGTGCATGTGTAGTTCAATGTGTCTGCTGCGCTGATGCTGAACTGGATCTTTGCAAAGCTGAATGGCACTTTGATTATCACACCAAAGTGTAGTCGGATGGTGCTGCTCAAAGCCAAATTCTGATAGGATCTGACGAAGCCACAAGGCTTCCTTACTAGCTTCCACGGCACCACGATACTCTGCTTCTGCTGACGAAAGAGAAATGACAGCCTGTTTCTTACAAGCCCATGTAATAGGTCCTGAACCAAGAGTGAAGACATAACCGGCAGTAGACTTCCGATCATCAGGGTCACCAGCCCAATCAGAATCAGTGAAACCAACTAATAGAGGAGCTGCTTTGGCGCTGTAATGAATCCCAAACTGTACTGTACCTCGAACATAACGAAGTATTCTTTTAGCTGCTTTCCAATGACTTTCACGGGGGTTTTGCATAAAACGAGCAACAAGGTCAACAACAAAGGAAAGGTCAGGACGAGTATGGGTTAAATACAAGAGTTTTCCTACAAGTTGACGGTATAAGGTAGCATCAACTTCAGGAGAAGTACAAGAGACTGAAAGTTTGACTCCAGACTGAAAGGGAGAAGGAGCTGGCTTACAATCTTGCATGTGAAAATGACGAAGAATATCACAAGCATACTTGGACTGGGAAAGGGAAATACCCTCCTTGGATTGCAAGACTTGAAGACCGAGAAAATAGTGTAAGTGTCCTAAGTCTGTCATTTCAAATTTCTTTTTAAGGCTGGACTTCACATGGTTTATAAGGTTGGGATCACTACCAGTAAGAATAAGATCATCAACATAAAGAACAATTATGATAAGAGAGTTGCTCACTTTCTTGGTGTAGACAGTATTGTCAGAATAACACCTAGAAAAGCCAGATTCTAAAAGAAAGTTATCTATTTTGGCATACCAAGCCCGAGGAGCTTGCTTGATACCATAAAGAGATTTCTTAAGTCGACATACAAGGCTAGAGTCTGTTTGGATGAAGCTAATGGGTTGTTCCATATAGATTTCTTCATGCAAGTCCCCATGCAAGAAGGCAGATTTAACATCCATTTGATTGACTTCCCATTTTAAAGAGGCAGCAAGGGAAAGAACAAGGCAGATAGAGTTCATTTTGGCAACAGGGGAGAAGGTTTCAGTGTAGTCAATGCCTTCAACTTGTGAAAAACCCTTAGC
>APFE030146254.1:0-10087 GCA_000404065.3 Pinus taeda
TTCATCATCATATATAAAATTTAATGGTTCTTTGAATCGTAAATGACGATCCCTACCTTTGAAAACCTCACAAGTTTCTTCTTTCAATTCTCACATGAAAGTTATGAGAATTTTTTAAAAAGAACAAGTTTTTTAAAGACATACAAAGCGTAGTGTAGATCGTGCTTTCATAAAAATGAGTGTATTATTGCATATAACTATAATTCTCCATGGAAGACTCATGTGATTAATCAATATTAAATTCATAAATAATAAATGAAAAATAAATAAATTAGCATGCATGTATTGATGATATGTTAGAAATGTTTACAATGTTAACTGCTTAGATTGTGGGATTGTGGCATTTTAATGTTGATTAAATTCATCTAGTTGTTTCTCAACATGTAATTGTGAAATATATTGCAAAATATGGTTCAAAAATAAAAAAGAGAAGTTATTTTATTTTATTTTAAACTTTGTCAATATTTGATGAAAATAATTGAAAACATAAAAGACATTGGATATCCATCTCCGCACGTGCATAAAAAAGGTTCCTTGTAGAAACATATAGATTTTAAAATCCTCTTACCCCTCCTTGTGCCCTACTTAATTGTTGTACTAAAATTTCCATGTATATTCTCCAAAAAAAAATACAAATCATTTGTGCCCCTTTTCACCACAAATGATAACCGTGTACATTCATTGTTGATAAGACCTTGAAGCATCTTCCTTGTTCTCTAAATCCACTAAAATCTCTATCTCTTGATTTATTTTTGTTTCCTTATCAACAATTTCATTGTCCTTCTCATTCCACATTTCTTCCACTTTTTATTTGGAATTGTGAAATTATCTATAGTTATGATAAGTTATTCCTTTAAGAAAGTTCTTCTTACTATTGTTTTATGGTAATTTTAGTTACATGTTTTAAAACGTTAAATGATATAGTGCTTCTAATGAAGAACAATTTTTCCAACTAATTTGATTTTGTATAGTAGACTTTCAAATATTAACATACTTAAAAATTAGTTGAATATGTTCCTTATTGTATCATGGAGTGTGCATTTATGTATTATATGGTTTTTCAGTCATAATTGATCTTATAGATGATTAATTTTGTATGAATTTATAGATATAGATTTTGTTTTATCTCATGAAATAAATTTGACACTTCAATTTGGTAATCACTAGCTTGATTTTTCAAGAATATCCCTCTCAAATTCATAAGATTCGTCACATAATTAAGCTCTTTAAGTAATAATTCCCTCTGAAATATGTATTTAGAAGCTTCCTATATAAGAATTTAAACTTAATTTCTATTAGTCTTTAGTTCAACAACCTTGCAAATTATTATACAATTGAGTGGATTTAAATAATTGAACTATTTGGTATATGATATATATGAACAAAAATATAATACTTTACTTGTTATAGTAGGGACCACTTTTAATTTGGATTTTATATAGTCTTTTGAAGAAATAAAAAATTGTTGATAAGAATAAGTAAATCTGAAAAAGATCTTGAAATGCTTCACTTTGTTGTAGAACACACTTTTAGTTTAGGATTTATATAGTCTCTTGAAGAAATGAAAAATTGTTTCTAAGAAGAACTACTATTGAAAAAGGTCAAATGCTTCACTTAATAAATGGAGACAATATTCTTATGATTTGTCAAATTATTTTAATTTTTTTGACAATATTGTATTTTATTAACCATTTATAGAAATATATTTAACCACACATTATAACTATATAATACATATTTCACACATATTTGCAATTCAAACACTTTGTATGTGCACTAGATTCACCTTGCACACACCATCACTACTAACCAATTTGCTTTACTAACCATTACCAGTAGAGTGATTGAGGCCTATATTTTACTTTGAAATTTTGCACTCAAACATATACTCACGAAGTATAATTAGGAAAGAAGTAAGTTTTCCATCATCCACACATCATTTCTTTTCTTGCAAGGAACAAACATCACATAATGTAATTAGGGGAATTGTATTAAAGGATCATGAACTACATATCCACATGCTTGCAATTCAAGCACTTTGTATGTACACTAGATGCACCTTGCACACACCATCACTACTAACCATCTTATGTTTGTGGACGATGTGCTTTTGGGCAGGTTTCTATGCCTCAATGGAGGATTCTCTTCACTATCATTAGGAAATTCAAAGATGCTTTTGGTCTATTTGAGAATAATCAGAAATATTTGTTGACTTAGTGTTATGGCAAAAGGAGGTGGTTGTGGATATATCACAATTATTTGGAGTGTCTACCTCACAATTGGAAGAAGGTTTCACATATATGGGTTTTAATCGGAAACCAAATAATTACATAATCAATGATTGGAACTGACTTATTTACGAATTCGAGGAGAACATGGCTCTACGGACACATAGTCGATGGCTATCTGTGGGAGGTAGCGTCACTCTAGTGTAATCCATCCTTCAACATATTTCTACATATTGGATGCATTTATATATGTTTCCCAACAAGATTATTCAAAAGGTAAAGGCCATCTCCGCTAGTTTTACATGGTCTGGAATCAGGGGAGAGAAGAAGTTCCATTTGGTTTGTATGGATTCCCTCTCTTGAGGGAAAGAATATGTGAGATGGGGCAGGGTAGACATTAGGAGCTTTGGGTGGGCATTAATGACAAAGAGTCTATGGAGCACCACAAGGGAAAAGGCATATGGCAAGAAATAATAAAAGGGAAATATATGAATGAATTGACTTTTATGGGTTGGGCAAGATCTGAACATGATGTTAAGAAACAAAGGTTATATATCTGGAATGGATTCATTAAAATTAAAAAGTGGTTGTTGAGTAAGCTCCAGTGGAATTTTGGGAACGGTGGTAGGATCCTTGCAAGAATCGATCCCATTCATAGTTTGGCAAATTATAGTCTTCTGGTGGATCTCATAGACACTTTACATGCTAAAGGTGTATTTTTTCTTGCTCAAATATATGATAGATCAGGAGATCCTTAAATGGAAGATTTGATCATGTTGGATTCGTGAAGGAAACCTTTATCCAATGGCATATGAGTTTAACATTTTTGAATTCATATGATATTTTTCATCTAATTTCTTTTTAACATTATGCTTGAAATTATTTTGGACAATGTCAAAGGGGTTGACTTAAAAATCAATAACATAAAATATACAAAACGAAATAATTTTAAAAAATAAAAATGTCTTCTTTTACAAGTCCTCTTCAAAAGAGTACTCTTGGTTTTTGAATTTTTTTATAGTAGAAAATCTTACATGACAATGTGTCTGTATATTGTGTTGAAATCTTACTTTCGCAACCTTTTTGAAATAATAAAATTATAATTTTGCATAAATTTAAAAAAAAATTAAAAAATTTAATTACTTGCATACTTAGTTCTTCTCTCTATGGTCATGTCATTATATTATATATATTATATTATATATTATTATTATATTATATATATATTATATATATATATTTATATTATTTATAAATATATATAATATTTAGACTAAGTTATGCTACGTGAACACACACATACCTCTTAGGATGTCCGAACATTTGCAAGGACAAGTATTTCATTTAATGGAAAATTGACAAATTATATGACACTAAATTTTTTTGCAAAAAATATCACTATGACAACAACATAATTCTCCACAAATTTCTTTTTAATTTGAATCAAAATTTGCAATTCCTATATGAATTGTGAGGCCTTCAATTCGATAAAAGAGTAAAATTTTGAAATTTCATCACCACATTTGGCCCAAAAGTGTAACCCATCTTCATGCATTCACCCAGATGCAAAATGTATCATTGAGTGGATAAATGGAAGGGTTGAGGATGTGATAAACAGTGTGCTAGTTGAAGGGTCGTAGGCCATAGGATCTGATGGTCTTTGACATCGAATGGATATCGGGTTCCAACATGATCGGAGGTTAGGTCAAAGAGCGAACCCTAATTCTTTATAGATCAAGGTTTTAATCTATATCAGATCTGTAAAGCAGGTAAGTACTGCGCAAGCACGGGGGATTCACTCAATGAACCTCTGACATATCACATGCGTTTATGGAATACTAAAAATACACTTAATGTGACTATGTATTGGAAAATATATCTAAAAATCACATTATTTAACCCCCTACCAATACAAACCCAATACACCTTCCCAATTTAGAAAACCCCTACTTTCACTAGATATTGCAGGTATCCATTTTTTTATTAACATTTTTTATACTCCTTATATTTTTTCATTAACTTTGAGCTCCATTTTTTATACCTACCAATATAAAAACCCTTTATCCCCTATATACGCCAATATATTATGTCATTTTTTCCTCAATATAAATCCCCCAATATGAATGCACGTGGTATGGTATTGTTTCCCCAGTGAAGCCCCCATGTGTGGAAGTTTTTGAAGCGATAACTTGAGGACCGTCTGATTATGTGGGTGTTGATCTACGGTGCAGGATCACTGTGCAACTGAGTTGATCCTAGTGATTTTCAACCATCCGATTAAAGGTAAGAGCGACGATAGATCACGGTTGATCGAAGGATTTATAAATCGTCCGATTGAAAGTTAGTTAGACGGAGGAGATGGAGGGATAAGAATTGGGGAGATAGAGCAGTAAGAATTGAATGAGAAGAATTGCAGTGAGATTAGCATTCTGAACACTTAGATTTATTGCCCAGGGGGCTTTTGTGTCATGTGTGGAAGGTTTTGGGTTCTGTCAACTCTATTTTTTGTTGATCATCAACGAGCTTGTCTTTTTGGGCTTTACACTTGTAAAGATGTGTACCATATGTAATCTTTGTTAGGTTAATTGAAGGTTCCACTCTTACTTGACCAAAAACAAAAAACAAATAACAAAAATTCACAAATTCAGGTAAACTTTAAAGCTAAAGAAAAGTATTGCTACTGCGCAGTGAAAACCCACTTGTGATTCCAACGGAAACAGATCCGTAATCGCCATTTTTTCATCACAAAATTAGGAAGTCTTAATCCAAATTACAGTAGTCAAAGGCGCTTGTTTTGGTGACATAAAGTGCATAGTGCATGGAGAAAAATATGAATAGATTTAAAATAATATTTTGAATCTGTAAAACAACTGACAAAATGTATGCACTGAAAAGTGAAAAGAAGTTTAAAAATTTATTTATAATTTGGAAAAAGTGTGCAAAGAAAAATAAAAACTTTTTCCAAAGTTACAATAAAATCTTTTGCGCTGTTAAGATTTTAAAATATTTCATAAAATTATTTAAAAGGGAAAAATCTCGTTCTCTAAAAGTTTTGAAAATAATGGATATAACATGTAACAGGGTCTCAGAACTTTCCAGAGGGCCAATAAAGAATCAAGGGTTAAATTTTCTGGAGATGATATAAATTCCAGTATTCAACTTCCTTTTATCCAAGGGACCACCAATAAGATTTTTCATATTCTAAAAAAAAACAAAGTTCTTGCTACTTTCAAACCCCTTAATACCATTAGAAATTCTCTTAGATTTGTCAAAGACCTTGTAAACCTTAAAGACATGAAAGGGGTCTACTCCATCTCATGATCATGTGGGATTCCCTACATTGCAGAAACTAGTTGCTCCATTAACCAAAGAATTCAAGAACATGCAACACATATTAAACACAATCGTTCTCGTTTATTAGCTTTAGCTGAACATGTGGTGAAATCCAAACACCATGTCTGCATTGAGGATTCTCAAATCATTGCTAAGGTTGATCACTTCCATCATAGGAAGGTTAGAGAGACCATTGAAATTGAGAAGCATGCTATTAATCTTAATAGGGATGATGGTTGGAAGTTAAGTAGAAATTGGATCCCTACCTCTCTTCATATATATATCCTCTTTGACCTTCCTACATTTTTTTTTAAATTACATTTGAAACTAATTATTGAATACTGCTAATTTTATTCAAAAACTATTTGATAAAAATGGATTATTTTTTCTTTTAATTATGATTATACATTTACAAATACTAATTTATTATTATATTACTATTAATTTAATTTAACTAATTTGAATTCATTATTATTTTAATTAAAAATAAAAACAAAACAAAATGATAATAATTATATATAAATTTATTCAACAACTAATTTTTAACAGTGAGTTCCTAATAGTAATTTCCTAATGGCTAACTCTGGAACCAGATGCATCTCTGCAATTTAAACTTTCTGATTGATTTATTTTTCACCTTTGTCCTGAGGATGAACCACACTAGATGGTTCAAAACGTCGACTAACAACTTACGATGTGATTAATTTGAAAGACATTACCAAAATCCAAAAGTTGTCTCCAAAAGAGATGGCAGAACACCAATGCTATAATTGTCATAAGCAATATTTCAAAGAGCATAAATATAAATGCCAAAAATTATTCAAATGGATGCATCACACAAGACTACTCAAAAGACACTCTCATTGAATTTACCGTTGAAACAAACTTGGAAGACACCACCACTCTCATGTATGACAAATCCCCCTTTGCAAGCTCCTTGCAAGGTACCCCAACTTTCTCTCTATGCCTTGATGAGTTTCTCAACACTTCAAACATTGAAATTGATTAGATACATGAAGCGCCATAAAGTGATTGCATTGATTGACAGTGGCATCACACACGATTTTATTCATAGGATAGTGACACAAGAAACCCATTCTTATGTACATCCCATATATAATTTTCAAATTCTGAAAACCAATGGTGGTAATGAGGAATGTGAGAGACAATATAAAAATGTGAAGCTATAGATTGTTGAGTATCATTTCAAAAATCACATGTTTACTATTGAAATGGGAGGTTATAATATAGTTCTTAGGGTAGAAATGGTTATACACTTTGGGACTTGTCACCATATAATTTACCGTTGAAACAAACTTGGAAGACACCACCACTCTCATGTATGACAAATCCCCCTTTGCAAGCTCCTTGCAAGGTACCCCAACTTTCTCTCTATGCCCTGATGAGTTTCTCAACACTTCAAACATTGAAATTGATTAGATACATGAAGCGCCATAAAGTGATTGCATTGATTGACAGTGGCATCACACACGATTTTATTCATAGGATAGTGACACAAGAAACCCATTCTTATGTACATCCCATATATAATTTTCAAATTCTGAAAACCAATGGTGGTAATGAGGAATGTGAGAGACAATATAAAAATGTGAAGCTATAGATTGTTGAGTATCATTTCAAAAATCACATGTTTACTATTGAAATGGGAGGTTATAATATAGTTCTTAGGGTAGAAATGGTTATACACTTTGGGACTTGTCACCATATATTTCAATAATTTACATATCAACTTCACTTAGGGAGAAATACATATCCTGGTGGGAGAACACTACATAGTGGAAGGTTTTTCACCTTTGGTGGTTCATATCCATATAGAGCTTTAAAGTGTGTCATCTTAGTTATATATATTTATACGACCATTGGGCCAAATGTAACCATTAAACAAATTTTCATTATTTGTCTATACAAAAAAAATGACAAAGATATGTCTCTAAGAACTTATTGATGATCTCTCTTTCCTAATTTGTTTGTGGAAGATATGCGAAACTCATATTTGAGTTTATTCTACTTTCTTTGCAGAAATCCTTCTACAAATATTTATTCTTGAATTTTGCACGTATATTGCTAAATATGAACTTAGGAAAACCATTAGCTGATATAAAGTATTTTATAGAAGGTGTCTACATTTTGTTTAGACATGTGAGAAGGTGTCTACAATTTGTTTAGACATGTCTCTTTTCTTAATGACCATAATGCATACATGGATGGTTAAATTGATAAACTACTACAAAAATCTTATCTTTCCCTTTAGATAAGGACATTCATTGTATGAGATTTACAAATTTTTTTATTTTTTATTTTTTATTATTATGTTAATTGTGTATAGGATAAGTAACCCTAATTGTAAAATGTTAACACTTTTATTTATTTAGCATAGTTTGCATTTCACTATACGTATTTGCTTTTATGCATGCCAATCTAATATAATGATTGCAGAATGTAATAGTAAGTTGAAAGAAACCTTATCTATCTTGTAAATGGAAAATCATGCCCTTATTTTGATGCTCTTAGTTTAAACTTTGAATATAAGGATAGGTAAGTCCTTCCTTTCTACCAAAGGACGACCTTCTTACTCTCAAATTTTGGGTTTTTTTTATATATTGTCGATTGTGGAGAAAATATATGGTTTTTTTTCACACTCGAATGTTTTATATTATTTTGGAATTATTGGGGCATTCCTTTCAGATGCCTCATTTGTCACCATACGAGACATCTTCTAGAGTGGTGTCCTCGGAGAACTCGCAGTACATATGGTGGGCATAGAAGATGGGGTAGGAGAGGACCTTGCAGAAGGACAAATGCGGAACGTTTGAAACATGACCCTAGTAGAGGTATCTTGCTTTCAGGACAAATTTGTGGGTATGAAGAGTGGATCCATATCTGGAACTTGTACACTCCTTATAAAGGAAGAACGACCTTATGGGATCATGTGGAGTCTTCAAACATATTGAAGATTGGATCTCGTATTGTCACAAGGGATTACAATGCCAGAATATCCCTAAAGGAGTGTTGGGGGGTTCATTGCATAAGGGATCCTATGGAAGACATATCACAAGCATTTTTCAAAGAATATCATCTCATGGACATTTTCCTGGTCCCCGTCACTCCTACATGGCATAATGGGTGTGGGGGAGAGGAGTACATTGGTAAAAGGTTAAATCTATTTATGGTACACGAGGATTTGGTAGATAATTTTGGCAATTTTAAGTCTTGGGTGGAGAGGACCTTCATATCTGATGACCATATGATTGTGCTACAATGGCGCGTGGAGTTTATTTGAAAGGGGATTCCTTTCAAATTCAACGAAACTTGGCTCAAAGACAAAGATTTCAATAAATTGGTTTTATCATCTTGGAGTATGAATGAGCTGGATCCTGGGTCGTCATCCATGAAGAAAATTTTGCATAAATTGAGTGATTTGAAGAGGCAGGTTAGGATATTAGAGCATAAAAAAAAACATAAAATCTTCCTCGAACTGAGAAAAATAATTGCGGAAATTGAAAGACTGGTTTGGGATTTGGCATCGGCTCCATCTTAGAGGATTTTGGAGCCACTGAAGGAGTTGGAGAGTAGGAAAATGAATATCATACATATACAAGAGACAACCTGGAGACTAAAAAGAAGAGCCTTATGGCTAAGAAAAGGAGTTAGGAATACTAGATTCTTCCACAAATTTCCCAATCACTGACGAAATATAAATTTGATCTGGCATATCAATGGAGGCAACGAGAAGATGGTATATTCTACAGAGGAAATTTAAAGATACGTTGTATCATTCTTTGAATATTTTTCCATAGCTCGAGAAGAGGTAAATATTGAAGACCAACTTTGGGGTTCAAAAAATTACCTTGCTATGTTCAATGAAGAATCCAATGGGGCTCTCGTCCATCCAGCCTCACTTGAAGAAGTACATGTGTTCTTGAAGTACTTTGCGAAAGATAACTTCCCAGGTCCAAATGGTTGGACAGTGGAAATATTTCTATGTTTTTTTTATCTGATGGGTCAGAAGCTACTAGAGTTGGTAGAAGAATCCCACATTTCTGGACACATCCCGAGTGCCATAAACTCAAATTTCCTTGCCCTTATTCTGAAGGTATTTTCTCCTTCCTCTTTTTTGGATTTCAGGCCAGTATCACTTTGTAACATTACTTATAAGCTCATTTCAAAAATTATTATGGAGCACGTCAAGAAAACCCTATCAAATCACATCTCCAAGGAGAAATTTGGTTTTCTTCACAACCGATCGATACACGATGTGATTTCCATAGCACAAGAAAGTATTCATTCCATTCATACAAAATGATTGGATGCGATGGTAATGAAGGTAGATTTACAGAAGGCATATGATTGGTGTGGATTGGTCTTTCTTGAGGATCATCATGGAAAAAATTGGATTGGAGGTGCACAATGTGGATTGGATTCTGGCATGGGTATCCACTGCATGTTTTCTTGTTTTAATAAATGGATACGCTACAAATTTCTTCTGTGTGGGTAGAATTTTGAGA
>APFE030146280.1:0-45805 GCA_000404065.3 Pinus taeda
ATTTACATAAATTTCAATTGGGTAACTATGTAGACTAAGTGAGTTTAGAACTATTGGATAAAGTTGGGTTGAGGAAAATTGCCAATGATTATTATTGTGAAAAGATGTTGTAGAAAAGTTTGGATTAAGGTTATTTATATATTGGTAGTGGTCATAATATTGTATAAAACATTTTTAATTTTTTTTATTAATAAAAATAACATTTGCAAGTGGTAGTGATTTGATGTATTTTTGATGTGCCAATCTTCATTACCATCATGTTGTAATGGATTATGTTTTGAAAACTTGAATGCACAATTAATATATTTTATTTCTCTTTTAGAAACATTGTTTCTAATAGTAGTTTGGAGCATAGACAAATATGAGTCAATTTGGAGGTTCATTCCAAGTATTTGGTTAACTTGTGTTAGTAGTTTCAAGTGTAGACAAATATTTTCAAGTCAGGATTTATTTTAAGTATTTAGTTAGTGCACATCTCTTGGTTTGCATTGTATTATATTGAAGCCTTCATTGTTAGGGCTCGCCCACATAATTTTGGCATCCATTTGCTTTTATTCTATTAAAATTGTGTTCTTGTTCAACTTTCCCTATCTATTTAGAAACAACAGTTCAACCATAGTGAAACTTACAATCTTTGTCTTTAAGTAGGGAGCTTGATGATATCATTTCACTTCTATTTCTGAATATCTAAATGCCTCGATTGGGTTTGCAATCACCAACGTTTGTTTTATCTAAACATGCCACTGTAGATGTTAACATAGAGCACAATTTGTGTCTCCATTCTAGGGGCTTGTGTATCTCTATTTTCAACATTCCTTGTTGAGCATAATTTAGGGAAGAAACTATCATAGTTGGTAATACATAAATACGAATATGTTTCTCATGCATTTTTAATTGGCTACATATTAGCTTTGGGGTAAAAATACAACGTTGATATGCCATTATTTCAACATTTACATGTCAAAATTAGTGTTTTCAACAAATTAACCTTTTCAATTTTATTTAAACATTGTCATAATCTTTTAAACATTGATATATCAAGATCCTTGATAATCATTGATATATCTACATTTTTTATGTTCAGTATGTTGATGGGTTTATGATTTTTTTTCTCCTAGTGAAAAAATGTAATTTTACTTTTAAAAGATATAAAATTACATTTTTTAGGTACAATGAGATTTTACTTTTAAAAGATATAAAATTACATTTTTTAGATACATATCATTGTACGCATTCTCATATACATATGATGATTTATACTTAGAGAGATTTCCACAAGCTTCCAAGCTTACATTTTATGATACAAATTAGCTATTAAAAAATCCAAAATATCTATCAATTAAACTACTATTAAAAAATAAAAAGTAAACACTTTTTCATATAAATCATCCATAAATATGCTTTCGATAAGTCTGATTTTTTTTGGCAAAGAAAAAAAATTGTCCCACCAGACAAATGATGCCGTACTCCATTACACTCTGGTACACTGTTATGTTCATACGACCACATGCATTGTAATGACTTTGCTGAAATGTCAACATTTTAAGAGCCACATGCATTGCATTTTGCAAATAAAAAATAACATAATGAATTGAAAAGGTGATGTTCAGGTTATCAAGATCTATGGTATGTGCTTTCCACTCAGAGTATGCTTTAATATGCTTTAATCAGTCCCGTCATTACTCAAAGTAAGATTTGATTTGTCCCATAATCTGAGCGCCTTCATAGTGAACATACTTTTCCTTTTGAAATTACTTTTTCAGCGAGGCCAAGGTTTAGTTTGACAAACCACCAGGTCGATTTCTGTTACAGAAATATCGAAATTTATTCTCAAAGTAAATTTCTGGTCGATTTCTGTTAAAGAAATTTCTAAAAGTATTTTCAAAATAAACTTCTCTCAGTAGATCCGAACTGAAATTTTTGAACCAGAACTGAATTAAATCGTTATTTATCATTTGAAATTTCCCTACTCAGAAGATGCGAATTGAAATTCCTGAACCAGAATTGAATTAAATCGTTATTTATCATTTGAAATTTCCCTAACTCAGTAGATCCGAACTGAAATTCCTGAACCAGCACTGAATTAAATCGTTATTTATCATTTGAAATTTCCCTACCTACTTAGATGACACAACATTTTCAGACAAAGGAGAACTAACAATGAAAATATTTTCACGGCATTACAGTTTTATCTGCCCGGTTGTTTTGGCCCCCACTGCCCGCTTTACCGGAGCAAAGATGAGTAACAAAACCGCATAACAACTTACAACACTACATGACATTATGTTTCAGACCTCGAGTCCCGGTAGCATTTAATTATTTGGCTAAACTGTGTCTGTAACATACAGATCTACAAAGGCCTTGGCGTCATTATAGTTTTCGCCACTCCCAACCAACAGCAAAACCAGCCCCTGCTTTACCTGCATTTTAATCACGTTTAAAGCGCGGTGCTTGGCTCCAGGTATAAACATGGCCGCTCTCAGTTCCGGTATGGTAGATGTGGCCTGATCCAAAAGCAAGCCACAGTAATCATTCACATTGTCATTGAAGCCCGGAGAAGAGATCATGGCCCTAGTAACTTTCCTGAAATGATTCTGCATAGAAGCAATTAAATTGGCGTGGAGCCACGCCAAGAGTTTGTTCATTACGCGCTTCGGGATAGCAGCTTCCATATCTCCATATCCGCTGACCTCGGACTCCATGACACCATTGCATTCGTCGTAGTTACAGGAAGGGCCAAAGAAATCGGCCATGTGAAATAGAGCAGGCGCGCAGACAGATTTGGCAAGAATTGAGCTCGAACCCTACTCAGGAAATATCAAATTACTGATCCCAAGGACTGGCCAACGAGTTAACAGAGGATGCTAACAGATTCACCGAAGAGTACTGGGCTGGCGAGTTGCAGAGCGGAATTGCAGAGCGGGTCGAAGAGGAAGGTGAGTGACCAGCCTGCGGGTGACTATTTTCTCAATTCGAATTGGAACCCGCAATAATACTCTGCTGCTGCAATTCCAGCGCGTCCCTGATCTGTCAGGGGATGTCAGGCCCTCCAGATGGGATCGGATTTTTTGTCAGGGAATGGCAGGGAATGTCAGGATTGATAGGGGAGGGTGGCGGAGCTAAAAAGAAGTAGTGGAGGGCGGAGAGATTACTGGTGGCCATTTTCCGACCGGTAACGGGCCATTCTACCGCTAAGTAAACTACTCCAATTTTTAGTAGCACATACACTCATTTGGAATGGGGATTAAATTATATATTTTTTTAATGCTAAGTCAACCGTCCGATATTCGTCGACGATGGTTAAACACCATCGCATATCCGATGACAATTATCATAAAACATTGTCAGATATCTGATGCATGAATGATGAAACAGACTGTTGGATCTATGAAATTCATGTCACACTACCTACGATGCTGTTGAATCTCTGACTCAATTAACTGTCTGATTATCACGCCAACCCACGAAATTAACATCGGAAATCTGACTACGAGTCGTCGGAAAAAGTTCATGATTAAATGCATTTAAGGCATCAAATATTCAATGTATGTCCCATCAAATATCCAATGCAAACCCCTGAAGTTAACGTCGGATATACAACAACCAGTCATCGGAAAATGTTCCATAATTAAAAACATTTTTAGCCATAAAAGGTGTTGGATATTCATTGTTAGCGTCGTTGAATATCCGGTGCTTAGTAAAAGTGTTTGATATGCAATGAAATTTCACCGACGGAAGCTATGAATGGAATGTGTCAGATAACCGGGGACAATGAATTGAATATCTGGTGAATTCACATTGGATTTTTTCTCATTTTTTTACTCGTCATACAATTTTTTTTTGACGTTTTGGGTCCTTATGCTTCCCGTAAAGAAACGTTATATTAAAAATTTTGCCCTTCAAGAGTGATGTTCTCATAATAAATTAACCCTTCACTAATAAAGTTTTGATTAAAAAATTACCATTCAATAAATAATTATGTTGAAAATTTTCATATATTTATCGTAAGGAAAAAACCAAAATTTGAAAAAACTCAATTGTGGAGGTTTCAATAAAAAGTGTTGAACATTTGAAATTTGTTCATTTAAAGTATATATCGAAGGTAAAACGCTTGATGGTTTTCCATTTCATATATTTAAATTATCATTTAAAGCCAACAATTTACAATCAAACCCTAGCCCTAACAAAAATTTCAGAAGTATGAAACAATGAACTATTGAAAAAAGTATGACCACGAGATAAATATATAAGACATTAAGTTAAAAATTATGTATCTATATAACTCCCCAAAAGCCCTTATCCATAGTCCAAAGTTGATAGCATCGTGTTTATGACAGATTTTTTCATTTACCCACAAAAACTACAGTAAAACAAGTGTAGCCGTAACTTTCTAGCCCACGTTAAAACCCTAAAAGATCCTAATGCACTAACAAATTTTTTCATTTACCCACAAAAACTACAGTAAAACAAGTGTAGCCGTAACTTTCTAGCCCACGTTAAAACCCTAAAAGATCCTAATGCACTAAAATGGCACTGTCCCTCAAGTAATGAGGCCTGTAGTGTAGTCTGAAAAAACAATCTTCAAGATCAACGTGAAATAGTACCAACCTGAAAATCAAACACATCAACTGATGTAAGACAATGTTTTCATTTTGAATCTCCCTTGAAACACGAATAGTAATACAACAACCTGAAATACCTGCGAACCAGAGACGCACTGGATTAGACACGGAAATCAAATCGGAAGGAAAAAATTAGCAGTAAAATCGTGAGCAGAGAGTAAATTACCTGATAGAGGTTATCGAGCAATGGAATGCACAGGATACCTGACAGAGCCAGATGTTATTAGGTTTCCTTAGATCAAATAAAACCTCGATAGTTCATCGTTATACCTTAATAAGTTACCTCGCGAAGTGACCCAACGCGTCCTTTTGTTGCAGAGCTGACCTGCTACGTGGAATGAGAGGGACGAATCTGGCAAACAAGATTGAGTCTAGTTCTATTCCACGATACGTGTGAGGCTTGTAGACGTGGTTCTGGAGAGATCTCGTAAGTTCGCACTTCCCTTGTCTCTTATGCGAAGAGCTCTTCAAGCGAAAGTCGATGAGTGAAATGAGCTCTTCCTTCACTCATATATATACGTTTTAAGGGGGTTGCTTATTCATGGCCGACCTCCCTTTATTACATGTAAAGCCCAATAAACTTAATTTATTTAAATATAAACAACATAAATTTAACTTATTTAAATAGAAACAAATATTATAATATATATTCCAAATATTACGGTACTTAATTATTAATCACTCAATATAATATATTACTGCTATCAAATATATAACTATAACTTTAAATAACATACACCTATAACTTTAAATAACATGAAATTAATTTATTTCAATAAAAACAAATATTAGAGAATTCCAAATATTACTGCACTTCTTTATAAGAGTGTTGTTTGAGAGGGTAGTAATGACGTTTTTGCAAAAAAGTGAACAGTAAAAAATACGTTTTAGAACTTTGAAAGCCCATCACAAAAAACGGCTTTTTAAAATTTTTAAACGTGAAATACGGTCAAAATGGCTTGTGACGGGCATTTTGCCCGTCAAATTCCAACCCTCGTCGTGACTAACCCCTCCTAGTTTGTTTGAAGAGCTCTAAGGAAACTATGTTCCCTGGTTACCCTTGCACTTGTTGTACTAGGAACAAGAAGACAACCTCAGTGAGGACACATGTTTTGGATCCATGGGGATAAAAGGAGCACTGAGTGGCTCGAGTATGAGAAACATTTTTTTGTTGTTGTTGTGGTGTAACAATGTCCTAATGGGCTTTAGTATTGTGGTGTAACAACACACTGATGGGTCTCAGTCCTTGGATATGACAGTGACCTATTTGGGCTTTCTTATATGTGATATGAGAAAATATTATGACAGAGATATTAAAAGATATGTTGAGCCCTATGACAAATATATTATGAAAAACATATAACAAATATATCATGGCATACCTATGATATACCTATGAATGTTCTACTGCATTGTTATTGCTAATGTTCTCTCTACATAATTCTATGATGATATGGTGTGAATGCAATGTGAAATTGTTGAAAACGTTTTAAAATGCAATTATCTATAGCAAAGGCTTACATCCCTAAGAAAATTAACAATGTGAGTACTCTGCTGGTCAATGGTTAATGATGAATATGCTTCAGTAAATGTTGAGAAATGAAATAAATTATATGGTTAAGAGAGATTGTCTTTCGGATTAATCACATCATTGAGTTTTGGTCGACATTTCGAACCAACTAATGTGCTTCATCCTTAGGACAAAGGTGAAAAAAACTATCTTCCCAATTGTTTAAATAGTAGAGATGCATCTTGGCCCATAATTAGCCATTATGAGAAGGTAGTTATGAATTAGGAATTAGTTAATGGGATATAATATTATATCCCATTAACAAATTCCTAATTCATAACAACCTTCTCATATCGACTAGTTCATAATGGTTAATTCTGGGCCAGGATGCATCTTTGCTATTTAAACCACTGGGAAGATTGATTTTTTCACCCTGTTCATGAGGATAAATCACATTGGTTGGTTCGAAATGTCGACCAAAACTCAATGATTTGATTAATTTGAAAGACAATCTATTTACCAATATGGATCACAAAAGTATAAGATCTAAAATTATATGGTTGTCAAATTTGGTCCATGAAATTAAATACCTATGTGGGGAGATAGGAAAAATTTTAGGTCACGTATGGATGGTAATGAACCTATTTTCCCTATTGAAAATATGGATAGGTTTGTAATTTTAGTTTGTTTACTCTATTTGTATATTAAAGTGATTATTGAGTTGATTGATCTTGTCAAATACTCAAAAAGTTTTTGTCCCTCCAATCTTCTTATTTTTTTCTTTTTCATGTGTGGTGGTAGTCTCAATTCTAGCAATACTTGGAATCATGAATTTTGGAAATTCCTAGGTACAATCATGCCATGACTAGATATCCTCCTCCTATAGGGTGTTATAGTGACAACATGCATGAGATAAGGAAGGAGATGAGACCTATTCATTCAATTGGAAGGCATGCATAACAACATGGTCTACATTAGTACCTAGACAAAATCCCAAATGAATAAGAACAAAGAGTTGGAAGGGTAAAGAATTCAAGCACCCTAGTTATTTAATGCAAGGTATGGCGACCAACATTCTATCGATATGGTGGGAAACATTTGACTGATATATTACCCTCGTTGGATACCATTTATCCTATTATGTTCCAACCATCTTCCAACCAATTTTACTATTAAAATGTAGAACATTTTTCATTGGCTAAATATGGAAAACAAGGCTATGTTGCCTCTACTCTATGTTGAAAAATAAAAAAATATGTATAAAAAAAATATGACAACATCACCAATGTGTTACAATTTACAAATTAGAAGTCTCTTCCTATTTATAAATGACCTAAGAGACATTTGAAATGTGTGGGGGACATGCCTTCTGACATAGCATGGAGTACGTCCTCATTAAATTTGGCTAGACAATAACTCAGCCTCATTAAATTTTTGTTGTGCATTAATAACATAAATTGGACTGAATTTATAGGGTGAGAGGTAGTGATTTTGTGCCTCAAATATATGCACACCAGGACCAGTAATTACTAATTAAATAGTATACAATTTGAATCAATGAGATTGGCCAAGAAATGAAGCTTGGGCATGCATTTTAGTGAGGCAAGGCAATTTTAGCCCACTTCACAAAAATGCATACCCAACCTTCATTTCAAGGCCAAATTGAATGATTCAACTTGGAGAGGATTATTTTACTCATAAGTAACAGTAATACAATTAAATATTTTTATTTTTTCACATATATATTTATGTTGTTCAATAATACTTCAAATTACATGGATTTTATAAGGTAAAGGAAGGGTTTTTGTGCCTCAAATAAATGCACACCACGACCTGTAATTAATTGGTAGTGATATAATTATCATTCCATCCTATGTGTCTGTGAAATTGTACCTTGGTATTGTGGTGTAACAACACCCTAATTGGCCTCATTATTATGTGTAATAGTGCCATAATAGGCCTCTATATTGTGGTGTAACAATGCCCTAATGGGCCTTAGTATTGTGGTGTAATAGCACCCTAATGGGCCTCAATCTTGTGTTGTAAAAAATCCCTAATGGGCCTCAGCTCTTGGGTATGACAACAACCTATTTCGGCCTTCTTATCTCTGATATGAGAAAATATTATGACAAAGATATGAAGGAGATATGTTGATCCCTATGACAGAGATATCATGACAAACCTGCAACTATTCTCTGCATTGGCATTGCTAGTGTTCTCTCTACATAATTTATTATGATGATATGGGGTGAATGTAAAGTGAAAATGTTTTAGAATGAAATTATATATAGCAGAGATTTCTAACCCTAAGAAAATTAACATTGTTAGTACTCTACTGGTTAATATGGTTAATGACGAATATGCTTGAGTAAATGTTGAAAAATGCAATAAATTATATGGTTTTTAAATCTGGTCCATAAAATTAAACATATATGTGGGGAGAGAGGAAAAATTATAGGTCACCTATGGATGGTAATAAACCTAATTTCCTTGTTGAAAATATGGATAGACTTTCAATTTTAATTTTTATTTCTATTTGGATTTTAAAGTGATTGTTGAGTTGATTGGTGCTTTAAAATACTCAAAAAGGCTTTGTCCCTCCAATCCTCTTGGTTTTTTATTTTTCTTGTGTGGTGGTAGTCTTAATTCTGGCAATACTTGGAGTCTTAGATTTTGGAAATTCCTAAATACGACCATGCCATTTCTAGCTATCCTCCTCCTAGAGGGTGCTATAGTGACAATATTCATGAGATAAGGAAGGAGATGAGACACCTAGCCAGCCAATTGCAAGGCCTGCATAAGGCCATGGTCTACATTTGTACCCATATGTAGTCCTAAATGAAGAAGAAAGAAGAGTTGGAAGGGTAAATAATTCAAGGACCCTAGTTATTTAATGCAAGGTATGGTGGCCAAAATTTTATCAATATGGTGGGAAAAATTCCACCTATATATTACCCTAGCTAGATGCCATTTATGCTATAATGTTCCAACCAATTTTACAATTAGAATGTACAACATTTTTCATTAACTAAAGATGTCAAACAAGGGTATGTTTCCTCTAGTCTATGTTGCAAAATAAAAAATATGTATGAAACAAATATGAAAACCTCATGAATGTGTTATGATTTACAAATTAGAAGTCTCTTCCTATTTATACATGACCTAAGAGACCTTTGAAATGTGTGGGGAACATGCCATCTCACATAGCATGAAGTACATCCTCATTAAATTTGGCTAGACAAGAACTCATCCTCATTAAATTTGTAAAGTGCATGAATACTCCAAATTGGATTGATTTTAAAGGGTAAAAGGTAGGGATTGTGTGCCTCAAATAAATGCACACCAGGACTAGTAATTACTAATTAAATAGTATAGAATTTGAATCAATCAGATTGGGCAAAAAATGAATCATGGGTGTGCATTTTAGTGAGGCAATGAAATTTTGGCTTGCTTCACAAAAATGCATGCCTAGCCTTCATTTCAAGGCCAAATTCAAATGATTCAACTTGGAGAGTATTTTTTTACTCATAAGTAGCATTAGTACAATTAAAGATTTTTTATTTTTCACCTATATATTTTTGTTGTTCAAGCATACTCCAAATTGCATGGATTTCATAGGGTAAAAGGTAGAGTTCATGTGCCTCAAATAAATTCACACTAGGACATGTAATTAATTGTCAATGATATAATGATCATTCTATCCTACCGGTCTAAATCTTACCTCAGACTCATGGTGTAAAAATGCCATAATGAGGCTGAATCTTGTGGTGTAACATCTCCCTAATGGGCCTCAACCTTGTGGTATAACAATGCCCTAATGTGCCTCAATTCTTGGGTATGACAACGACCTCTTTGAACCTTCTTATCTGTGATATTAGAAAATAGTATGACATAGATTTGAAGGAGATATGTTGATCCCTATGACAAATGTAGCATGACAAACCTATGACATAGATATCACGACAGACTTATGATTGTTTCGTTGCATTGTTATTGTAGCTTAATGGTCTCTCTAAATAATTTATTATGACAATTTGGGGTGAATGCAATGTGGAAATTTTGAAAATGTTTTAAAATGTAGTTATCTACAACAAAAACTTCTAGCCCTAAGAAAGTTAATAGTGTTAGTACTCTATTGGTTAATGGTTAATGATGAATATTCTTGGGTAAATGTTGAAAAATGCAATAAATTATATGGTTTCCAAATCTGGTCCATAAAATTAAACATATATGTAGCAAGTGAGGAAACATTATAGGTCATCTATGGATGGTAATCCCTATTGAAAGTATGGATATGTTTGTAATTTTAGTTTTTTGTTTCTATTTGGATTTTAAAGTGATTTTTGAGTTGATTGGTCTTGTAAAGTACTCAAAAATTATTTGTCCCTCCAATCTCTTCTTGTTTTCTTTGTCCTATGTGGTGGTAGTCTTAATTTTGGAAATATTTGGAGTGTTGGGTTTTGGAAATTCCTAGATACAATCATGTCATGGCTAGCTATCCTCCTCCTAGATGATGTTAATGTGATAAGATGCATGAGATAAGGAAGGAGATGAGACACCTAGCCAATCAATTGGAAGGTATGCATAAGGCCATGGTTTACATTAGTACCTAGATGGAATCCCAAATGGAGAAGAATGAAGAATTGGAAGGGTAAAGAATTCAAGGACTCTAGTTATTTAATGAAAGGTGTTGTAGTCAAAGGTTACTTTTTACTTTTCCTACAAAAAAGTATATATATATATATATATCTATATATATATATTATATCTATATATATATATATATATATATATATATATATATATATATATATATATATACATATATATATATAATATATATATACATACATATATATATATATATATATAATATATATAATATATATATATATAGAGAGAGAGAGAGAGAGAGAGAGAGAGAGAGAGTTTGGATGTAGGGACTAGGAACATTTTTATATGACAGTCTCTTTTCAAAAGTTTTATTTCTATTTTGTATGAAAGTCTAACCTTTCAAGTTGAAAATCTCAACCTTAAACTTTACAAAAGTGATTTTGAAACTTTTATAAATTGGAAATTAAAGCGCGTTCAAGTTTGGGTTCAAATCATCGCTCATTGGATTTAGCTCGAGGAATCAAAGGAATTCTGATAAGTTAAAGCAATTGAAAGTTACAAGATGAGGTCAGTTGAATTCGATGACATAGGGGGAGCGAGAAAAAGGTTGAGCTAGGGTTATGGGCTTTTGCAGAGTTTGTTCTCCATGGAAGGGTGCAAAGGAGGGAGCTCCACTCCCTCCTACAAATAGGCAGTGGCCAACAGAGGTAAAATACCAATAGAATATGACAAAGGTCCTTCAGATGGAAGGAAAAGAAACAGCGAAGAGGAGCAAGATGGTTCAAAATCCAAGGAGAATAACAGCACTAGAGAAAATGAGGAGGCAGACAAGGACTAGGGAACAAAAGACAAAGCCCAAAAGGGACCATGCAAACCCAAAACTATGATCACACCCAGAGTGGTTTTAAATGATCCTGCTCTGCAGGCGCATAGGGACCACATGCAAACATATGCGATCATTTGTAAATTCATGGATTTATGGCCCACTGAAAAAGCTTTACAAACTTGGATTAAATACCACTAGAAACCAAAAGGAAGCATAGACCTACATCTGGGGTCAAAGGGATTCTTTACTGTGGTCTTTGCTAACATTGAAGATAAGGACAGAGTGTTTGAAGGAGGGCCCTACTTTTACGCAGCTACAGGCCTGTATATGCGACCTTGGGTTATGAATTTTGTCCAGAACGTGAGACTTTTTCCTCGGTCCCAGTTTGGGTTAGAATTTACTCTCTACCCCTGGACTATTGGTAATCGGAATCCTTATCTGCCATAGGAAACAAGTTAGGGTGTTTTGGCAAAGCTTCTGAGGCCACTAGAAGGGGAAAATATACATCCTTTGCAAGAATATGTGTGGAGATGGATATTTCTGGAGCTCTACCGGATGAGGTAATCTTGGAAGTGTTTGATGGAGAATGGGTGCAAACAGTGGATTATGAACATATTCCATTCAAATGTCGTAAATGCCATGAGCATGGGCATCTATTTAGAGATTGTCCTCTTAGAAAAATACAAAACAAGAGTAAAGCTAACACCATGAAAGAAACTGAAAGCTTTCACAAAGTGGTACAGAAAGGAAAAGGAAGCAAAAGGGGGCTAAAGCTACATCAAACAGAAAGGCAACAGGCTAGTCAAAATAGGTTTCAAGTTCTAGAAGATGAAGAGGTGATAGAAAAAGTAGATCAGGCTAAGGGAGGAAGTACAGTGGAGGAGGAGAATGAAGAAGATGGTGAACAACCACAAAATAGTAATAAACAGAAAGAAGAAATGATGAGTGACACAAAACTGGAAATGGACCAGGAAATGACCCAGAGTGAGATGGAGATGGAAGACCAAGAATTACAGGAGATTCTTGATAAAGAGAATCTAGATCTAGAAGGTTTCCTAAAACAAGGAACTAGGGAGGGGGTGGATTCGTTACCTCCAGAGGAGTTCAATATCATTCAACAATTGTTTATATGGAAAACTCAGACCATAGGGCTAGAGAAGCAAGGGAACAATGAAAGGTAGGGCAGTGAAGGTGTGAAAATTATGAAAACCACACCAGGTTTAGCACCCAGAAACCTAGGAAAGAAAAGAGGCAGGAAAAAGCAGAACAAGCTTTTGATGGAATGTGGAAAGCTAATGATAGACTCAGGTAAGATGAAAGATCTAACCAGCCACTCCTTTACAAATCTTTAATAATGAAGTTCACTTCTTGGAATATTAGGGGTCTAGGTAGTAAAAGGAAACAAAGATTACTTAGTAATAGAATGAAACAAGTAGCACCGGATGTGATCTTCATCCAGCAAAATAAATTTTCCATTCAAAAAATAAAAGAGATTCACAGCAAATGGCTTAATAGATTTGAGTTTCTGGAAGTCAAAGCAGAGAATACAGCAGGAGGCATTCTCACACTTTGGAACCCCCAAAAAATTGGCATTATAGATGCAGAGGCATCTAGGAATTATTTATCAGTGGTCATTCAGCCTGTGGGAGATAAGGAAACCTACCTGGTTGCGAACGTGTATGGTCCCCAAAGAATGGATGGTAAACTCAAGTTTCTAGACTCTCTGGAGGATCTCAGAGATAGACATGCGGGAATAACTTGGATCTTGGGGGGTGATTTCAATATGATCAAATCACTTTTGAAGAAAAAAAGGGGGAACCAGAACTCTAAATAAAGACTCTTGGGCATTTCAAACCTTCATAGATAATATGAAGCTAGTGGACATTGTAATGAGTAATGGTATTTTTACTTGGAACAATAAAAGAGGAGGAGAGTCTCAGGTGGCCTCCAAATTAGATAGATTCATAATCTCCGAGGATCTTATGCTCAAGGACAAGGAAATAGTAGCAAGAGTTCTCCCCTTTGGAGGCTCCGATCACTGGCCAATTAAACTGGAGATTCAGGGCATTGGTACCCCCAGGAATAGACCTTTCATATTTTAAAACATCTGGCTCTCCCACCCAGATTTCATCAACAACATAGCCAATTGGTGGTCAGAAGATTTGAATATTCAGGGCACAAGAATGTTCCTTCTTCAAAAAATACTAAAACACATCAAGCTCAGACTCAAAGAGTGGAACAAGAATGAATATGGCAATATTTTTGAAGCAAAAAAATCTGTTGAAGGAAAAATGCAGGAACTCAACCAAACCCTTATCAAGGAGGGTTTTGATAAAGATAGAAGTGATCAAGCCACCAAATTTCACCAAGAATGGGAGAACTTATGTAAACAAGAGGAGATATTCTGGAGACAAAAATCTAGAGTTCAATGGCTAAAAGAAGGAGAATGTAACACCAGATTTTTCCACAGATCCACTATGGCGAACACAGTGCACAACAGGATTTCTTCGATCAAGGACGAGGAAGGTAACCTTCTCAATTCTCATGAAGAAATAGTTGTTGTGCTGGTTTAGCACTTTCGTGGTATTGCAAAGGAAACCTGTTCAGATAAAGAACAATCCATCAAGGATTTAACAAGACATATACCTAAGCTGGTATCCAGAGAGGACAATTTCAACCTCAATAGACCAGTGACTGAAGAGGAGGTTAGTGAGATCCTAAAAGAAATGAAAAATGGTAAGGCACTAGGCCCAGATGGATTCAATGTAGATTTCTTTAAAGCGTGCTGGAATATAGTCAAACAGGACATTCTGAATGTAGTTGAAGACTCCAAGAGGGACAAAACCATCTTGAAGGCACTTAATACCACCTTTATCTCCTTGATCCCTAAACAGGAATTGACTCAATCTCCTGACAGGTTTAGACACATAGCCTTGTGTAATCTGGTCTACAAGATAATATCCAAAGTTGTGGCCAATAGACTCAAACCTCTTCTTCCTGCCCTGGTGTCAGTGGAACAATCTGGATATGTGGAAGGTAGGCAAATCCTCAACAACACCATTCAAGCTCATGATGTGGTGCACTCATTAACTATCAACAGGAAGGTTGGAATGATCATGAAATTAGATATAGCCAAAGCTTATGACAAGCTGAATTGGACTTATATCAGGAAAGTTCTCAGTGCTTTTGGGTTTGATCGCAACTGGATCAGATGGGTAATGGCCCTTGTTACTTCTCCCAGTTTTTCAATTCTTGTTAATGGTTCTCCCTCGGAGACTTTTATTCCTTCAAGAGGCCTCAAGCAGGGAGATCCTCTCTCTCCCTTTCTCTTTATACTCATGACAGAAGGGTTGGGTCGATCTATCAAGCATGCCAAAGCAGTTGGTAAAGTCAAAGGGCTCCAACTCTCTGAAAATGGACAGGCCTTGACTCATCAACAATTTGTGGATGATACCATGCTGCAGGGAATCCCCACGGTCAAAGAAGCTCTTTCTTACAAACAAGTCCTGAGTGACTTTTTCATGGCTTCAGGTATGGAAGTTAATCTCTCCAAATCTAAGATTTTTTTTCTTTAATACTCATATTGCTATTCAAAGAAATATATCCAGAATTTTGGGCTTTCAAAGGGAGATCCTCCCTTCAAAATATTTGGGAGTTCCTCTAACTACCAAACCTTTACACAAGAGCTTCTGGGAGCTAGAGATTAATAAATTGCAAGATAAAATTAGGAAATGGACTATTAGATCTTTAAACTTGGCTGGTAGGTTGGTGCTCACCAAGGTTTTCCTGCAATCAATCCCAGACTTCATGCTATCAATTCTCCCAACACCAAAAGGAGTCTTGCAACAATTCAGAACCATACAAAGAGACTTTCTTTGGGGAAATGGGGAAGAAAGAAAGAAATGGGCCTTGGTAGCATGGGAAAATATCTGCAAACCTAAAAACCATGGAGGGCTTGGATTGGATGATCCTGAGATTCTAAGCAAGGTTCTAGGAGAAAAATTATGGTGGCGATGGGTAAAAGACCCAAAGGCTCAGTGGGCTATTATTTGGAAAGAAAAATATGCTAGCACTTGGCAAAAAAAATGATCTCATTAGAATGTCTGGAAATATAAAGGGCTCATACATTTGGAATAAGGCCTAGGAGAACCGGGGCTTAGTTCAAGATAACAACTTCTGGGAAATCAGAGAGGGAGATCTAGCTCTATTCTGGGAGGATAAATGGCAACAAGAACCTATATTGTTAAGAGAAGACTTGAGGATCCTCAAGGAAGAGACAGATACTAAAGGTTTATCTAAAGTAAAGGACTTTTGGGAACAAACCAATAGTATGGGAAAATGGAGAACCTAGAGGAACTTTAATTTCAGGGATGATAGCCCCCTGAAAGCTAAAGCAGAGACTCTAATAAAAATATTAGATCAAAGGAAGATTTTGATGTCAAAAGGGCAAGACCAACTGAGATGGGGCAACAATAATGAGGGTACCTTTAATCTTAAGGAGGCAAAACTCATCCTCCTTAACATGATTTCCCAGGCTCTGGATAGGATTTGCAAGACCTATGGAGACATCAAGGCTAGATAAAAGCTAAACTCTTCATGTGGCTGGTTTAGCATAGGAAAATTTTGATCTGGGATAATATTAGGAAGAGGGGTGTCTTGGGGCCTTCCATATGTCAGCTCTGTGAAGCCCAAGAGGAAACTATGGAGCACCTTCTCAACAATTGCATTTTCACCTCCAGGTTGTGGGATTATTTTGCCACCATTTTCCAATAGACTGATAGGGACAAAGGGACTATCATCAACACCCTTAATAAATGGAGAAGAAACTTTTCAGATTATGAAGTTCTTGGCTCAGCATGGGCTATCACGCCAAGCTTCATTATTTGGAATGTCTAGAAAGAAAGGAACAATAGAATCTTCAAGAATGAAAAGAGACCATCCCAATGCCTTTTTGAGCAGATCTTAAAACAGCTCAAGGAAATGGTTGGCACTATTGTGTGTAATCTCCCTAAGAACCCACCTTCTGCAACAGAATTGAGAATTCTCAGTGAGTTGGGTTTGCAGGGACTTATTCCTCAGGCACTGGATAGGAGGGTAATTCCCATGGAATCTGAGCAATATTTCTGGCATCCTCCCCCTAAGGGTTTTTTGAAATACAACATTGATGGAGCTTCAAAAGGCAACCCGGGCACTGTTGGTTATGGAGGGGTGTTAAGGGATGAGAATGGAAGTATCCTTTTCATCTTCTACTGTTATTTAGGAAAAGCCACCAACAAAATGGAGGAATTGATGGCTATGGAGAAGTGTTTAGATTTCCTGGAACAGGATAACTGCCAAAATGTGATTGTTGAAGCTGATTCTGAGTTAATCATTAAATCAGTTAAGAGAATCAGCTGGGGTACAAAGCCGGAAAAAGTTGCAAGAAATTGGAGGCTAATCCAGGGCTTTCAAAGGATTCAGCATCACCTCCACAGCCTTCGCACAATTAGTTTTAAACATGTACGAAGAACGGCCAATAAATTGGCGAATCTTCTGGCCAGTCAAGGAGTGATCAACATAGATAATAGGGTTGCAATGAGCTGGCAATAGCTACCTCAGAGTAGGTTAAAGGTGAATTGTCATGAATAGGCACATGAAGATAAGATCGTGTTTTGAAGCAGAGCCATGGTGACGGAGTCCAGTTGAATCAGGTGCTTGATGTTTATCAGTTTTTCCAATTTCAGGTCTTTAATGGGTTGCAGGCCAATCCCGACCTTTTGTTACCCGGGTTGGTACTTTTTAAGCTGATCCAGATAATAGTAGATTGGGCGGCTCTGGTTCTTGGAAAAGAGGTAGGATGGAGGGGGTTTCTTCTTTCTTAGGTTCTGGAGGAAAAGACACAGCAAAAGGTCGGAATCCGAGCACTCTCGATGGCCTCGTAACCATGGGTTTTTTAACTTCGATTGCTTTACCAGGTCTAGGGCAGTTTTCCAGTGATCGAGGGCCTTACAGGCGGGTTATGGTTTTTCTGAATTTCAAGCGATTCAATTCAGCGGACTACACGTGGTAGTGGGGCTGGCTAGAATACCGCCCTCATCGTACGCTATTGTTTGGTGATGTTGGCCGATGCGATATGATCCTCAGCCGTAGGATCAAACGAGGCGAATCTACAGCTGGGATCGATCGAGCTTGTTGGTGGACCATGTGGGTAAGCGCCGCGCTTCTTAGTATTGTGAAACTAGCCACAGCCGTTGGATCAGGGGAGGAGGTTCAACGATGGAGATTAAAGTTGCAAGTCAAGGAGATGGCGGGAAATGTTAATGCATTTTATTTTTGGAGGGATGCAAAAAGTTCTAGGTGGGATGCAAAATGTTTTGGGTCATGCTGCAGTTTCGTGGGTTTGTGGGTTTTTTGGACTTGATTTCCATATAAACCGTTACTTTTGTTCCTCTTCGGGTCTGTTGCCGACTTAAACTTTGTCTTGTTTTTAAGAGTTTAGAGGTTTGGTTTGTAGGGGTAAGGGCTTTTGCCTCGGACCCATTTCCTGTTGGTATTTAGGTTGCTTCCTTGGTCCACAGCTTCTTGTGGAATGATGTAAATTATGTATTTTATTAATGAAAAAGAAGGTCTGACTCTTGCATTAACAAAAAAAAAAAAAAGTTACAAGATGAGGACCGATCAAAAAGTGGGATGGCTAAACAACCCATCTCCAAATAAATGACCACGATTCATTCTGTTGGCTTGAAGGGGGCCTGACCCAGGTTCAGTGTTAGTTAGCCAAACAAATCCCTGCACTACTGGCCCTTTCAGCATCAGCCTGCAAAGCGCAGACTGAAGTCTCACCTGAAGTAGTATGGGGGGATGCTGGAACCGAGTTTCCACACCCTTGAGATGGTTGTGATGTTGGTTTATTCCGAATATACTTGCCTTCATGCAGGTTGCTTAGCCCTCTGTTCCACCCATCAATACCTTTGCGAAAGGGTACAACCGGCTTTCGTGCAGCCCTAACCTAGGGCTAAGGTACTTTCGCACTGCTAGGGTAGCGAACTGCGATATCTCCCAAACTAGGCTAAGTATCTTACTTATCTTATTAACCGATCTTAGTTAGCTTTACGTAAACAAGTGTTCTTACTTGTGTTCACTTAACCAACACATTTATATACATTCATGCATCATATAAGCATTATAAGTGAAATTCATACCCAACATAACAAGATGAATAAACAGTAAATAAAGATGCAAAAATTGTAGAATACTTCTCTTTATTGATAATTCCAGACAATTACAGACTTGACCTGTCCTGTGCACTCAGCTGTAGGGTTCTGTGCACTTAGCTGCAAACTTCTTTCCTAAGCCTATGTGCACTCAACTACAGAGCCTCTACCTACGCTACGCCCCAAGCTTAGACTTCTTGCTCTAAAGCTATGAATTTATTACATCATCCATGTCTCATTATCTACTTAGAGCTTAGCTCTTTTTATACAATCCCATGGTCCAGACCATGGGTAGAACTTTTACAACCGACATTACAATTCCAGAATAAGGGTGGACAACCTTATGACTCTTTAACACCTACGTGCTCCGCAACCACAATATACGAAGTCTTTACACTTGGATTTACAAAATTTGACCAAAATATGGGCTTTTAGCCCTAAACATACCCTTGGGGGGTCTCGCACCCAACAAGCCCCAAACACAAACATTGTGACTCGTCCTCGAGTCACTCTGCAGGTGCGGAGATCTTAGCACGAAGACCTCCCAGCTTTGTTTGGATGACCGCAACCTTGGCAATGCACTGAGCGGCCACCTGCTGGACTTCTTCCACTCTCTGCTTGGTGACTACTGTTGAACTGCCACCCTAAATCTTCTGTTGAGTTTCCTGCAATGTCACGAGATTTCCTTCAATGGAAGTTGTGATCATATATGCCTCGTTTATCCATGGTTGCAGATGCACTTTTAAGACCGCTTCTTTGTGTCAAGTGGCATCCACCTGTTCCTTAAGCGCCTTTGCCTCATGCATCTGTGCGAGCCTATAAGTAAGGGCGATTGTCTACACAATCCCTTTGACCTCGTCATACCTTTTTTGTAGCTCACGTGCCTCTCTCTCTAGGTGCTCTACATTCAGGTCCTCCTGCCGGGTGGTCAGGACCTTGAATGGTTGTTCAAAAAGTCTCATGCAGTCTGCTACTGCACTGTCGACTGTCGCTATTGTTGTTGCAAAAATCATGGCATGTCGTTCCCTAATTTCCAGCAGAGTTGAAGGCTAAGCCCTCAACAACAATTCTGTAATCTGCACGTTTAGCTCCAGTTGAATCCTAGCCATCTCCATCCAAGCATCGTGCACCCCGGTGGCCAACTTGCTGACGCACACCTCAACCGGTTCTTCTGCCTGAATGTCCAACTCCGATATCATTCAACAAGCTTCCTCCACAACCTCCATGATCTACTTATTTTGTTCCATGGCCTCATTGTGATGTAGGCCCAATTGCTTGATGTTGATGTGTTGCTCGCTCATCACTTGCAAAGCGCGACTCTCGCAGGCCCTAAGTTCCGCTGTGACTCCATCCTGCAAGAGGTGGAGCGTCTCTCGAGGGAGCACGATAATATTTAGTCCCACCCATTTTAGGCTGCTGACCATGGTCCTATCAACCTCATTTTTTGTAGTAAGTGCCCCATCTGGTAGCACTATAGTGTTGGTCACCTTTGTGCACAACAACTCCGTGGCAGCTGAAGTGTCGATCGCGACGCTGGTGGACACTGTGCCAGCTTGTGGAGTGCGAGCCTGCAACTCTTGCAACTCTATCCGGAGAGCCCTTAATACCAGTTTTTGCTGCTCTCCAAACTGTTGGAAGGCCTTCGTGGTGACATCCCTCACCGTTTCTCCAATATCATGCAAATCCCCCTCAATGAAGGTGATTGGGTCGAAGGATGTCTTTGACGCCTTGGTTTTCTTTCATGGCCCTGCCTTCTCTTGCGATCATTAATGCTTGAGTTGGGTGGACATTACCTGTGGGTCCACACCACCTTATTCTATTGGCTCCTTTGCTTCTGCCTCAGTCCTGGGCAAAGGTGACTTCTGTCCTTCGCGCTCTTCTCCTCATGTCTTTTGTTGTTCTGCCAATTTCGCGGCGTTGTGCGCTGCCTAGGTCTTAGCCTCCTCTTCCTCTTTTTTGTGCTTCTCAACCAGCTTCGTCATTCTTAGCTTTGTTTCTTCCTTCTTACGCTACATGGCAGGCTTATCCGTTTCCATTGCGGAGCCTATTGCAATGCGCTACTCCGGTGGCCAAGACTCAAGGACTGCGAAGATAACATCATCAGTTGCCAGATATGGTAAGTTATGCCATGTCTTCATAGGGTCCTTCCGCTACCTGATAAATACATCATGGAAATCTGCTTTGAACTCTGCAAAGCTCTGCAAACTGGCATATATTGTGGGCGAAAACCGCGGCTTGCGATTGATCCCCATCTGGATACTCATCTCCATCAATATCCAAAATATATTGCTTTCTTTTACGAGTTGCACATCCTTGGTCACTCACAGCGAAGTGTACTTCGCTACCTCTGGAAAGTCTAGCACAACCTGAGGGAATTAGTTGTCTTTTGGTAGCTCCCACACCACCAGTAAAATTGACAGGAGCCACACGTAGTGGAACATCTTGCCCTGCTCCTATGCCTCGCAAAAATTTGCAAGGAACTTGTCGCATAGATAATTCGCCCAGTTGAATTGGACTCCTTCAGTGCATTGGACTGCTTGTGTAATCACAGGCGCCAGAACTTATGCATCACCTTCCCTGCCAACCTACCTTGACTACAAGGTTGTTAATGCTGGAGATGGTACATCGCCACTTCTCCTTCTCCAACATGAATTTCTGCTTCATATCTTGTGTGAGGGCCAACTCACCACCTTTTCCTTCTGATATATTGGTTGGATTCTCCCCTGAGTAAGAGAGCCATGTGATTCGATGAATCAAGTGGTCTGTGATGGGAATGGGCTCCTCCAGCCACAAACACCCATCATGCACCAAGCAGAGCAACTGCCAGGTGACAAAGACAGTCACTGGGGCACTATGGTAATGCAGTACCCAGAGAAGGCTGAGAAACCTAGCTTTCTCTACACCCTTGAGCCATCTCCGTAGCTCTAATTCGATTGTTCCAGTAGTCGTATTAATTCATCGGCACATTAGCTGCTTAGTCACTAAATGCAGGAATTTCTCATGATCTGCGAGGTCCTAACAAGAACCCGCCCTGAGCGTGGCCCCTCAAAAACAATTCCATCCAAGAGCAACGGAGTTTGCAGGGAGCTCTTGCTCTCATCTATGTCCTTTAGCACCTTGGCTTTTCCCTTGAATGGAGGAACATATTCTGGTAACCTGGTAATAGGGTCCGCACCCTTGGTTTCAACTTCCATTTCCAAATCCTCCTCATCCACTAGGATTTCTTCAGATTCTTCCTCGTCTGCCTCCAGATTAGTGGCCTTCCTTTTTTCCTGCAAAGTGACCTTGGTCCTCTGTGGGTTTCTTGGTGAGATGCGCATCGGTAGCATAGGTTTCTTTTGCTATTCCTTCTTTCTTCTCAGTGTCCTGGGTGATTTAGGAACTTTGACTACCGCTTTGGCACTCTCTGTGGCAGCTTCTACTACCTCAATTTCTCGCGTGGCTTCCTCAGTTGTCACCACTCCTGTGTCCATGGCTTATGCAGGTGCTAACATAGTGCTATTCCACAATTCTTGCAGTCTATCTGGTAGTTCCTCAAACAATGAATTCACTTTCAGAGTCTCGAATAGGTCTCGGTTCATGTATACATGAGCATGCAAAAACTTAGTTCTCGAAATGCCAAGTGTTTTTCCTCTGGATAGCCACCTGTAATTTATAGGGCCTTATGAATTCAAATCCAACCATTCCCCCCACATTTGGCCCATTAATGCTAGATTGGTGGTATATTTTCAAGAGTCTAACCCATAAATTTCGCCTTAAATGCATGCCGCCTGCTCCATTTGGCCATAATCTGACTGTCAAATCGTGAACAGTAATTTTAACGGTCACTTTCTGACGAACCTGTGTGCTATTTCCATGAGTAGTGCAGCTGCCTTCACACTATCACGGACCCTGTGACACTTCTCTGCTTCATGCAGTCCTGAAATCATGTAGCTCCCCAACTCGGGCAGTGTAGTTTATAGTCCTGCACCTCCTTTCAGCTCCCTGGAGTACAAAGACTGTGCTTCTGTTGCATAGTCAAATGGCTGGGCCACCTGTGTATGGCTTCAATCGACTGCCATTCACCTTTCCTGGGAAGCGTTCTCTATTCAACTTAACCAACTAGACCGGGCCACCGTCGATAATCTCCTTTATAACATAGTGCCCTCACTAGTGCATCCTGAATTTTCCGAGGAATTTATCAAACTTACTGTCATACAACAGCACCAAGTCATTCACCTTAAAGGTGCATAGCTTAATATGTCGGCCATGCCATGCTTTTTTGCACTGCTTTTGGACCTGTTGATGAAATCCAGCCAAAAATATCTCTTCTTCAAGCTTATCCAACTATGTGAGCCTTTCTTCTAGGGCTCCGCGATTTATCATACCTGTGAGTGCCGCTATGTGCAGACTGGGCACAATGTACTCCATGGGCATCACCGCTACAACACCATATACCAACCTAAAGGGTGTATGTCTCGATAACTTCTTGCACGTTGTCCAATAAGAAAATAGTACCACAGGTATGCGTAGGTCCCAATCACTTTGCTGAGCATTGCAAACCTTGGTCAACATGTTTTCAAGCACTTTGTTGAATGCCTCCACTATCTCGTTAGCCTATCGGTGATAAGGAGTGCTCTTCTCATGATATACCTGAAATTCTTCCATTAGCACGCTAATCATTTCATTCAGAAAGTGCGTACCTCGATCACTCATCAAAATATTTGGACATCCAAATCACGTTAATACATGCTCAAATAGTAACTTTGTAGTTGTTGCGCCTGTGCAATCCTTCACAGGTTGTGCCTCTGCCCATCATGTCAAATACTTTGTTATAGTGTTAATGTACCTCACCCCTATCTTCCCTTGTTGCTGAATGGGTCCTACAAAATCTATTGCCCACTTCTCGAAAGGTTGCAATGTCATTTGTGGATTCAAAGTCATTTCATCCCTCCGCGATGGCGTACCTATTCTTTGACATAGATAACATGCCTTGCAATATGCTTTTGAATCCTGATAAAGGCTTGGCCACCACAACCCTGCGCGTAGAATCTTCTGCGCAGTTTCTCTCCCTGCATAATGTCCTCCCGTGGTGCCCCCATGAGCATCCGCAAGGATGCTGCTTCTCTCAAACTCTGGTACATATCTTCACAATATCTCATCAGTCCTCATCTTATATAGATGCCCAGCAATGACAAAGAAATCTATCGCACGCACCACTAATTCTTTCTTTTGCTGGACAGAGTATCCTTCTAGTGTAGTTCTTGTTGTTAGGAAGTGTATTATATCCTCAAAATGTCCATCCGTAACACGCATTGCAAATAGTTGTGCGTCAGGCAATCCTTCTTCCAAGTCAATAGGTTCCTCCCCTATTTCGATGCGCGACAGATGATCTGGTCCTATGTTCAATCGTCTAGGCTTCACAACAACTTCAAAAGCATACTCTTAGAACAATAAGAGCCATCTAAAGATTCGCCCCCCCCATCACAGGCTTATTGACCAGGTACTTCAGCGCGGAGAACAGGTGCACCCACTCAGGTTAGGGATTTTCTCCATAAGCTTACGTCCATTTGGCCAGATGTGCATGCAAATCATTATGGCCATCGTAATTTTTTGTTAATCGCATCTTAGGCTTTCGAAATTGTGTTCTCATCATCCCCCTACATTCACACCAATCATCAAAGTTTCCCTTGTGCGTACCCCACCATCTTGAGGACGTAGCGCGCAATGCCTAGTCCAAGGCCTGGAAGCGTTGTTTTTCTGGTACCTCTCTTTCAAATGCATCCAAAAATATATCTACCTCATTCAGTCCATCATAAGTAGGTAGAGTTCTTACCTCTGACAATACATAGCGCAACAACCAGGTCATCATGTTGCAATTCAGCGTAGTTACTTCGTGTAACCAATTATGCTAGTGTTCTATTTCTTCGTCGGAGTCTGAAGTGGAGGAACTCTCATGATCCCATGTAATCCGTCCATCTGTGGTGGGATTCACCCAGTCTTGGTCTCATGCTGTTATCTTATAGATGCAATCCAAATCATCATCACTCTCATAATTGCAGACTAGTTTCATATAGCACTATCCTTTAGCAGGATCCAAGGGTATTATGACGTGCAGTCATTTCTTCTCAAAGATCATCTTTCGCTTCTTCAGATTGATTACCCCATTCATATCAGTAGCCTAGTCAATTTCAAGGAACACAGGGTAGGGATTTCTATCATCCACTATCTCTATTACTTCAAAATGCGCCAGCGCACTCGCTCCCTCAATTTTCATGGTCAACCCCTACAACTGCCCCATGGGAATGATTTTCTATTGATTCTCCATCCTTAGCTAAATCGAAGACCATTGCAGTGCAGGTCTCCCCATTCACTCCCATGTATATTTTAGTAGAACATTCGCATATGACCCCAAATCCAAATTGACTTGATTCATTTCGTATTCTCTGATCTACATGGTGAGTCTCATTTCACGCCCTATCCTTGTCTTATGCTTACCGATATTTTGGACTATGCGCAGTTCACCTAGCGCAGTCCCAACACATCTATTGATGAGTTCTTGTAACAATTTCACAGCCTTACTGTCACGCAATAACTTTATACAGGTTTCCAGGAAAGTTGTGAGCATAGAAGGGTCCATCTCCAGCTCATGCTTATCCTTGCTACCTGAGGTGGAGGCCTCAATGAAGCTCTTCTTAGGTTCCATGAAGGTTTCATGAGTGCGGTCCAAATCAAACTTAGCCTCTTTCATCGAGGCTTTGCGATCCCATGTACTATCTTCGGGTTGTTTTCCCTTATCATCCCCTGTCGTGATCCCACTCCTGAGCACTATATTTACATTCGGATCTTCCTCACGTGGCTCAGACCTCATCATCTGAAGGTTCTGAGTCGGTGGAGATGGTAGTGCCCCTTTGTCTCGCATCCTAGCTATCAGCATAGGATAGTCTTTTGTTTCATGATCAAACAGTGTGCAATACTTTCACGACGGACGCATTGGATTAGTGAAATTGTGGGCATAGTGTCTTGGTCCTCTGCAAATGTAGCAAATCAATTATTCACGACCTCTACCAAGTCCTCCTCCTCCTCAGCCTCATCCGCGCCCCTGAAATCCTGTCCACGCCATCCCTACATTCTGGTCAAGGGACCGCGTTTCAGCCTGAACCTTGTAGGCGGGGGTTCTATCCATCATCAATTCATAACTCCTGCAAGTACGCTCATCATGTACAATCGACCTACAAAAGTTACATAACAGCTATTGTGGTGCTTGTACATACTTCTGTAGCAAGTGACAGTTATCTGTGGCGTTTTTTTGGGCTACCTGATAGATAGCGCACCATAATGCAGGCCCCGTGCTAAGTCCTGCTTGAGCTTCTGGCCTTAAAGGCATCAGTCCTTCCCCTGCAAGGTAATTCACAAAGACTAGGCAATGGTCTTTTTCATGACCCTGACTCTTGCATTTCAAGCACCATACCTCCTCGCGTACCTCTGTTCGAACCATCCTGTCCTACTTCAAAATTTTCATCTCTAGAAACAGATTCTGCAGCTGCGTATGGATCTACCGAACTCCAAGATTAGGATCTTACATTGGAGTCTCATGGCAATCTCCAAGGCCTCTACCTAAGTTGTTATCTTCTGTTGCGATAGCGTGCTCCTTAAGTGGGGTAGTAGCGAAGCCACAAACCACTCGCGATGTTGTCCATCTGTTAAATTCATATTGGCTTCGTGTATTTGACACTTCAATATTTGATCCAATTCCCAAGGTGTCTCACTTTGTCGCATCATGATCTCTTTGAATCCCACAATCGACTGCTCCTCAGACTTAGTCCTGCTAAATTCCCTATTTAGTGCTGCCTATATGTCTGCTACTCCAACATTTGGGTTATCGTTGGAGTACTTAATATACTAGGTTAGCGTGCGATCTTGCAGAGCACTAACCAGTGTCACCTTCTTTATGTGATCACCTATAATACCTTGAGCTTCCCATACAACCCTCACAACAAACCAGAATTGATCTGGGTCCTCATTTCCCAAGCCTTTGAACAAAGGAAACTTCACTGTATTTGCCATACTAAACCGCGATGGAGGTGGAGGTGGTACGGGTGAAGTTGGAGGCGATGGTGGTGAAGTCGAAGGTGGTGTGGGCGGAGGTGGTATTCACTGGAATCCTTGTCTTATGAACTAAATAGTGCTTCGCAGAGAAACCTTTGCTATCGCTTCTTCATCCCTTCGTGGAGGTGAAATCAAGGGGCTATATTCTAGACCCTTATTTCCTTCGTTTCTGTAAATTCTTCCGCTTTGCGTAGTCCCGAACATCAAGGTAGCTACATAACCTGTTTTTCGCACAACAACATTTTAATCCAAGTATTCGAATATTTTACATACTTACCTCATGGTCCTTTGAAAAAGCGTCGCTCTGCCTCACTATAGCTTACTGAGGTGTCAATTGCGAATTCAGTAACAAATCCTCCTATGATGCGATCGAGCCAATGATCGATAGCAGGGGCGATCTTATCCTCCGATGCTTCCAACCTTCACACTAGCTATGGGGTCCACACAATAGGACTGTCAAGTTTCCACCTTCCTTGGTTCTCTGCAAGCTTAGAAATCCCCTCATATAGCTCAACTAGAAAGGAGGCGAAAAACATTTCGTAGATCTCCATATACAGGTACCTATCTAGCCACTGTTCTTTAGTTAGTCGCGGATTTTTGTTTTCTTGTGCCACGAACTCGAGGATCCTTCTGTCCAACCAGCCTTCGATTTTTTTCTTAGTTGGATTCCAGTGATATGACATCACACATATCTTATGCAGATTCTAGTCTCGGCAACGGAACCATTTGTTGGCTTGAAGGGGGACTAACCCAGGTTCAGTGTTCGTTAGCCAAACAAATCCCTACACTACTAGGCCTTTTGGCATCAGCCCGTGGAGCGCAAATTGAAGTCTCACCCGAAGCAGTATGGGAGGATGCTGGAACCAAGTTTCCACACCCTTGAGATGGTTTTGATGTTGGTTTATTCTGGCAATACCTGCCTTTGCGCAAGTTTCTTAGCCTTCTGTTCCACCCTTTAGTACCTTCATGAAAGGGTAGAATCGGCTTTCATGCAGCGCTAACCTATGGTTGAGGTACTCTCGCACTAGTAGGGCAATGAACTGCGATATCTCCCAAACTAGGCTAAGTGTCTTACTTATCTTATTGAGCAATCTTAGTTAGCTTCATGTAAACAAGTGTTCTTACTTGTGTTCACTTAACCAACAGATTTATATACATTCGCGCATCATATAAGCATTATAAGTGAAATTCATACCCTACATAACAAGATACATAAGAAATAAATAGAGATACAGAAATTGTATAATACTTCTCTTTATTGATAATTTCGGACAACTACAGACTTGACCCGCCCTACAGACTCAGCTGCAGGGGCCCGCGCACTCAGCTACGAACTTCTTTCCTAGGCCTCTACACACTCAATTTCAAAGCCTCTACCTACGCTACGACCCAAGATTAGACTTCTTTCTCTAAAGCTATGACTTTCTTACACAATCCATGTTTCATTATCTACTTAGAGCTTAGGTCCTTTTATACAATCCCATGATTTTCATACCATTGGTAGATATTTTATAGCCGACATTACAATTCCAGAATAAGGGTGGACAACCCTTTGACTCTTTAACACCTATGTGCTCCGCAACCACAATACGCAGAGTCCTTACACTTGGATTTACAAAATTTGACCAAAATATGGGCTTTTAGCCCCAAAACTACCCTTGGGGGATCCCGCGCCCAAAATATTCTAGTAGGTCCCCTCCATTTTTCACAAACCACTATGGGGACCCTCGGAAGTAGTTAATGGTTTTTACGAAATCTATGCATCGGAAGTTGGTGATAGCTCATGTATCCATCAGGTGAGCCAAGAAAGCAAGTGAGCCCTTACACATCATCAATCCACCTCACCCCTCCATGTCATCTACTGTACATCTATGTCACCCTTCCATACTTCTTACATCATCAATATTTTTCATTTTTTGTGCTCAGTACAAAAAAGATAAAAGGTCATCCTACCTATTATTTTGTTTGTCCTCTAGTTGAAGAGTTACGATGACCAGTGTACATTGTCGATTCCACATCATCATTCGACTCTTCATTGTCTCTGGTTACTGGGTAACTCATAATTCCACATTTCTTCCTTTTCCTTTCTTTCAAATTGTAAACATGGAGAAAACCCCGAAATCAACTAAAAAACCAAAAATCTCTATGTTGTTTGTTCATATACCCCTTATGGATAGAGTTGAAGTATATGATTCACGTTGCTCCTTAGACCTTTTGGACATTTGACAGGACATTCTTAGCCATTCCAATGACATCTAATACTTTTTGAGTCATCAAGTCCAACATTTATCATGTAATTGTCCCACATACCTATAATTACCTGAATTTTTCAGTTGGTTGGTGTCTTCCCTTGTCCCACAAAGGAATTTTGTTATTTCTTCTTTAGCGGAGAATATTTTTAAGGTCATTTCAGAGCTAATACACAAATCTTGTAATTTTCCTATAGTCGATAATCCTAAGAGCTTTTCAAATGAATCCTTACTCACTTATAGACATCTTTCTAAAGAGACTAAGGTTTGTTTAAACTCATTCTGCCACCAAATTCCCAAATTCCTCCACCTGCAATGAATTATCTAACAACCTTATTTTCTAAAGATGGAAATCATGTCTTAGTTATTATTTTGTCTCTTTTGGGAGAATATGATATTGGGATAGTAAGTGAACAACCCCGTAGGTTTTTTATTTTAATGTTGGAACCAAATATTGTTTTGGATATCCCTTCTTACCTAGCCAAGTCTATCATTACTCAATTTTATAACTATCATATTTTTTGTTTTTTTAGATATCCCTCTATCTAGGTCTATCTATTATTATATGTACATGCTAATAAGTTTGGCCATATGGGTCTAAATATGTGGGATTTAAAGAATCAAATGAAATTTGTGATTGAATGGACTAGTGTTATAAGGAAGAAGGAAAATAATGAGGGCTTCACTTATTACTTGTCATCATTCATGGCCATTATATATACTATTTTGAACAATCAAAAACCTCTAAGGATTTTCCTGAATCAAAAAAGTTGTTACAGCCTAGCAAGGACACCAAAGTGGGAGACTAGGATATTTTTGAAGACTACGCTGAGATAAGACTATATGGGGCTAAAGTACCACCATATTGTTTGCCAATATTTTTTCATATGAGGATATTTTCTCTTGAATTTACAAGGCAGAGTCTGCATGTTGACGAAGTTGATTTTGTTGCTACATGCAAAGGGTATATTTTTAAGTTACAAAGAATTATTGGGCCATTCATCATGAATAACATACAAGCCCTCCTACAAGTTGAATAAAAATTATGGCGTTTGGCTTTGATCAACGAGATAAGTGGAAATATGACACTCATTATATACTTTCAAATAAAAGAGTGAAAATAAGTTCTACACATTTGTTGTAGTGGCTACAACCACCCTCCAAAATTTTTCCTTAGCTTCATTTTGGAGCCTCCATACTAACCTTTCACAGTAGCATGTCTTGCCTTGTCAATTACATAGGCTTCAGTGATTTTCTTGCAGAATGACAACCTATCCATCAAATCTTGTTGCATCCCTCTCACAGGTTGTTTCTCCAGACTTGGTCTAGCTGCAAGCTTAACAGTTCCCTCAAGAAATTGCACAATTCTAGAGGGGAACCAGCCTTCCCTCTAGAAATTGTGCAATTATGTCTGACAGCTTTCTCGGCTCCAGAATTGCGCAAATTTTCCTATCACTTTTCAATAGAAAAATTGCACAATTCCTCCTAGCAAGATTGATCAACCCATAAATTGAGCAATTGTGGGCAGCAATCAGCTGCTCTATCCAGAAATTGTGCAATCCCTCTGGGCAACCAGCCCAGCTCCCTCCTAGAAATGTGCATTTTTTCTCCTCAGCTGAGCAGATTGATGCATGTGCCTTCAGGTTGACCGGTTCCCTCCAGGACCGAGCAAAACTAAGTTGCATGCATGGATTGTTTCTCCCAAGGTAGCATGCAAAGACATCCCTTCTTTCAGGGATCTATTTTTAGCAGTTGGAGGTTACATGCAAGGATGATTTAAGAAACCTCCTACCAAGTGTCACCTTTCCTATATTTGTGGCATGCGCGTCGCAACCTCTATTTTATCAAAACTCATCAACTAGACACTGTAGATATCATTCCTCACATCGAACTTGTAGCTCTGACATCTGACATTGCATCTAAGAGTCATTGGCACATTCAGCTCAGTTGTTTTGGGATAAGCCCACTTTTCATGTCTCACGCTGCGTTTCTGTCACTTTTTGTGTTTCTCTTCATGTGAGTGTTGTTTGCTTGATTTCAGTGAGCTCTTTCTGTCGTTTTGATGTATGTTATCTTGTAGAAGCATCATTTTAGTTTTAGTTTGCATCTTACTACTATTGCATGCATGACATTGTTTTTGCATGGACAGTCATCGTTGCGGCGACTCACTTCACACACATGCATGCTTTCCCATTTTCTGAATCTTGCACTTGTTGTTTGCATGTATGATCATTCACTCTTGTCACACTCATCTCACCATGCATTCAAGTTTCTCATGTTTTTAGTCACCCGTCAGTCGAATTGGGCTGCCTTGGCTTGGACTGTGCCTTGCTTGGCTAGCATTGCGCAATTCCGGAAGCAAAGGCTCTGCATTCCCTCCAGGAATTGCACAAGTCTGGCCAAGCATTAACCTCCAGTCTTGCATTGCGCAATTCTTGGAGGTAGTGTCATGTTGGCCCCAAAAACTGTGCAATGCAGTTTGGTTGGTTACATGTCACTGCTGACTGAAATTACGCATTGCACAGTTTCATTCCTCAGTAGGCCAGGCTAGACTGTGCATTAAACATTTCCAGTAGGCCAGGCTAGACTGTGCATTACGCATTTCCAACAGGCCATGCTCGACTGTGCATTACGCATTTATAGCAATCATTCGGCCTCCCAACAACTTGGAATATGCCTTGTGCAGTTTTGGTAGTTAGTCTCTCGACCTCCCGACGGAAATTGTGCAACCTTCATGATCAGTCACACAGGTATGTTGCAAGTCATTTCTCAATTTTTTTTTGGTTTTCAACTGACATATTGCTTTCCATGAGTGTTTCTATGTCTCCAGGCATCACAAGTGCTTGTTTGTCTCTCACCAACACAAGTACAATGGCCTTCAGGAGAGCAGAGTTAAAGGACATCGTTGAGAGCACAACGAGGGTTGTAGCCAAGCAAGTATCTATGAGCTTTCCTATCTGTGAAGAAATCAAGTTGTTCATAGACAAGGACATCAAGATAATATGGCAGTAATAGCATCAACAACAACAGAAGGTAGCACACCTGCATGCAATAGATGTAGAGGAAGGTTGTTAAAAACACAGAGGTGGAACAAAGTTGCAAGCTCAAGCAGATCCACTTGTGATGAAAGCAACTTTAAAGACTTAGGCTATGAGGTGACGACGTGACATGAAGATCGCGTGAAGGCAGAGAACAAAACAGAGAAGGAGTTGCATGTGCTGAAGTAGAAACTCAAGGAAGAACAGGAGCTTCATAGATGAGAGAATAAGTTGCAACAGGAACAGGTACAACAAGGGGCACAACATGCATAGATAGATGAAACTACACCGTACAAGTTATAGATCCATCCCAGTAGCTGGCATGGAGCAAACAAGGTGAATGATGTTTTTGATTGCATGCAAGGGAATTCAAAAGCATGCATGTCATTGTGTGCATGCATGTGATCCCACCCATTCTGCACACTCACCGAGGCGAAGACAAGAAGCAAGTCCAACTGGAGCTAAACATGTATTTTGACAAGTTGATGCACATGGCCGCCAGCACATGCTTGGAAATCAATGCAGACAATATGCATCAACATGTTGTTAGTTCGGTCGCACCTAGGATGACCATGTGCATGCTATCAGACAAGCTGGACGGAGGAGCCATATCAGTGTACCCAGATGCAACAGAGGCAAGAGTTCGCTTCAGTAAGATGTCACCATTGAGCGCACGGACACCATCACAGACCACCAAGATTGGCATCAATTCACCACCATCGACCATCACAAGGATGTCAAATAGTTGGCCTCACCACAATGGTCCGATGTAGTGATGTTTTGCATGGATTGCTCAAGTCGTTTTGTCTCACATGGGTACATGTGCATTGTAATTTAACATCTTGTCAAGTGTAAGTTCAAGTGTCGATAGTTGGATGTAAAAGTCATAGAGTAGATGAAGAGTCATGAGGGTAGATGAACTGTCACAAAGGGGAATGTCAAGGGCCACCCAACCCTTTTCTATAAATAGTCCCTCATAACTCATTGTATGGGCTTTTGGTCGGCCAAGCTTCCAATAGGAGTATCTTAGAGTAAGCTTGGATAGTATTGTAACATGCTTTGGCTTCTCCACTGCACATAGCTAGTATATCTCTCTAGAGGAGCAGGCAGTTGTGGCTATAATGTTCTGCTATCAGAACTAGTGGTTAGACATGGATGTATTGTATGACTGGAACTTACACTTCTTAATATAATAGAGCCAACACATTTCATGCATATGTTGTATTGTATTCTAGCTATCTTATTTACTCTAAATGATATCTGTACTTGTTTGCTTACGCATGCATGTATGGACTATTATGTATAAGTATGTATGAATCTTTCTAAAATGAGTAGTTGGTTTAACCATCACTTTGGATTGCTTGCTAACTCACTTTCCAATCTGTGATGCATCTTCGTTCGTGCATTCCCTTCCAAGCTGAGTACTATTACAAGTTTCCAAGGGGTGCACTCACCTCACCCTCCATGTGTTAAAACCTCTCATGCACCTTCCTTGACTTACTACCACTGTCACACCCTTGCTACCAACAAGGACATGTTACTTGCCTCTCTATGAAATCGTGGTCAAGGCATTACCGTACGACCCACTGCTAGGACTCCTACACCAAATGGTCTCAGGTCTAATTAGGAATTATTACAGAGGAGATCCCCTGACATGTTGGTAGGTCCAACATTGTAAACATTTCTGGCACTGGAAGGAGGGCCAAATGACAAGTTGAACCCTCATCATTTGTTTTGAATTTTTGCACATCTATCATGGAGTTTGTTATAGTGCACCCTCTAAATGTCTGTCCAATAGACATATCTTTCACATCAAGAGGGAGTTTTGGGATCACTTGATGGTGAAGGCGAAGTGGCATGGCCTGAGCACTTAGATTACTTCCATGCTCTCATGGAGGGCATGGAAAATTTTAATGAAACAAAGGTCTGTTCGCTACTCGTACACACACTTCACGACCATTCATCACAATGGTACGACACACTACCTCATAACTTCGTGCACTCATTCAAGTAGTTCAGCAATCTAATCAAATATGTTTTCCACCATTTTGATCCTAAAGTACTTGATAAAAAATTGTTAAAACAACGGAAGGCCCCGCACGAATCACTTATGGAGTTTTCAGAGCGCTTCCATCTATTCATGTTTGAAGCCCCAAAAATTAAGTTGAAATTTTAGTACCTCATGGACATATTTGAACATTGCTTTATATAATCTATCAATCCCAAGAAGAAGTTTAGGCTCAAACCCCACTCAGCATACTTTGATGATGGAGTTGTGCAATCATGGATGAACACAGTCGTTGTCACAAGTGGCTGTTCGCCTTCCTCTCATCAAACAACTCCACCATCATAAAGTAGTGTGGGAGAGCATGAACACACATTTGTTCAACCATTACATCCTCCCAACATCACTCCTTCCAATTTTCGTACAAGCTTGGTTGGGAATACCATGGGTTATCACATGTATTTTGTACCTCAACCTCTGTCCTCGTATTCTGATCATCCTTCGAATTTCACTATCTTGTGTTCTTCCGTTACAAACTCTACACCTGTTTTGAATGAGGATCAATCTATCGATGAATTTGGTGTTTCACAACCAACATGTGTTGTCATTCATAAAGAGTATGACTAGGATCTTGAACATACATCAGTAGCAGAGGACCATCCCTGTCTTTCCATACCTCCTCCATTTTTTCCTGACCTCCTTGTTGATCCTGCCATCCTAGATTTTTCATGTGTATCTCCCTCCATGGAAGCACCCATTGTTGATCATTCATAGGACACACCGAATGTCAGTCGATCATTTGACAATGGAGAGGACCAATCATTCTTTGAACATCCACTTGATTTTTCATCTATATTTTTTGAAAACGCAGAGGATGAACATTCTTGCTTCACATCTACCCCTCTATGTGATTCATCAAATCGTGAGGATGTCGACCAACATCCTAAGTTTTATGATCTTGGTTATCATGATCTCTTTAACTCATCATCTGATTACAATGTTGATTCACTCATTGTTAATCCATCTAAGCCACTGGTCTACGATGATCCATCTATCAACGAAGTCAAAACCCCGGAGACTGTCGAGGCACTTTAGCCCAAGCTGAATGGTTATGTTAGGCCCTCACTGTCCTAAGGTTGGTTTTACCTCTGATCAGGAAATTTTCCAAAAATGGAAGGCTCCTCATCACTCATCTGTATGCATTAAAGATCAACGTAACACTCATATTTCACTTCCTCCACTTGAACTACATGATCCCATTGCTCATGCATTAGAGGAATCTTACTCAGCAAGAACACTTGTGCAGTGCAAGTGATCTACCTTCATCACGTGTGTTTGCATGTCATAGTCAAGAGTGTGCATATTCTTAACATATACACATAGTGTTACTCATCATCATGGTAATTCCACAAAGTGCATGTCATGCGCTTTCACTCATTTCTGTTTTGTGGATGCTTGTAAGCTCAGAGTGTGCATGTCTTCATTGTTGTATCTTTCACATTTGTTGGTTCACATAGTTGTGTTGTTGACAAACCATGCCTTCACTGACATGGGTCAAACAATGTGCCGGTGGTTGCATTGGAAGTATCACTTCACATGAGACAACCCATGCATTGTTAGCTTAGGAGTAGGAGTAGTGTTTGTTTTTTGAGTTTGTTTTTCTTGCATGCATGTTTGCTTCTTTCCTTGTGTATTTGTTTGTTTGCTTGTTTGTTTGCATACTCGCTTTTATTTTGCATTTTCTTATGCTTCTTGCTTTGATTTTTGGTTTTCTTTCTTTTTATTGTCAGTGGGTTAGGTTGGCATGGACCATGTGCGACTCTTGAAACAAGTTGGATAAAGTACAAGGGGACTTGTACAGCTATCAACATTTGGTTATCTATTATCCGCTCTCTTATGTAATAACTTGTTGTCTTCAGTCCATGATACATCAATGGAAAATGTGTACTATTTTAAGAGAACCCTGGTGAAAACACAATGCTTACACACTAACTAGTATCACCTGATCTAGTCAGTTGTTTTTGGGTTAATCCTTGTCAGCTCAGTCAAGTAGAGTAAGGTGAGGGGGGAAACCGTAACAAGCATGTCAAAGGTATATAATAAAATACTTCTCTGAAGGAACAACCTCTTATGCTCTCAATAATTCGAGATCCCTCTTCCGCCTCTTAAAAGAATAAGTGTTATGCACATTTATGAAAAAAATGATAAAAAAGAAGAGTGGAAAATGAAATAATGAAAAATGAGTAAGGTGAAAGAAGGGAAAGGCTTCCTATGCTGAGAGGTGATGCAAGTAACTCTGCCAGGGTACTGACCAGGCTCGCTGGCATCGAAGCGATGCTTGTGTTACTACGTGACTCTGCTGGGGTACTATACAGGCCTACTGGCAACGAAGCAACATGAGAGATGAAACTAAGACTCTGACAACTATACTACTTGTACACCAATATACCCCTCAACCCCAATCGAAACCATTGTGTTGACTTGGCTTAGAATTTTTGTCAATCGACTAAGAGCTTGGTATACGCTACATCTTACAATCAAGCAAGTGTGACAACAAGACGAACTGAGAACTGAATAATACTTCTGGAGGTGTTAGACTTTGTTTTCATGAACAAGGTCCATTTAGAGAGCTGGAGTTCTACCAGTGTGCCGCCAAGTGTTGTAGCAGCTACAACCACCCTCCAAAATTTTTCCTTAGCTTCATTTTGGAGCCTCCATACCAACCTTTCACAACAGCATGTCTTTCCTTGTTAAGTACACAAGATTCAGTGATTTTCTTGCAGAATGACAACCTGTCCATCAAATCTTGTTGAATCCCCTCACAGGTTGTTTCTTCGGAATTGATCTAGCTGTAGCTAAACAGCTCCCTCAAGAAATTGCGCAATTCTGGAGGGGAACCAGGCTTCCCTCAAGAAATTTCACAATTATGTCTAGCAGCCTATTGGGCTCCAGAATTATGCAAATCTTCCTGTCACTATTCACTAGAAAAATTGCACAATTCCTCCCAGCGAGACTGCTCAACCCAGAAATTGCACAATTCTAGGCAGTAGTCAGCTGCTCTGCCCAGAAATTGCGCAATCACTCTGGGTAGCTAGCCCATCTCCCTCCCATAAATGCACATTTTCCCCCTCATCTGAGCAGACCGATGCATGTACCTTCAGGTTTACCAGTTCCCTCCGGGACTGAGCAAAACTGATTTGCATGCATGGATTGTTTCTCCCAAGGCAGCATGTAAAGACATCCCTTGTTTTAGGGATCTATTTTTAGCAATTGGAGGTTACATGCAAGGATCATTTCAGAAACCTTCTACCAAGTGTCGCATTTCCTAGATTTGTGGCATGCACATCACAACCTCAATTTTATCGAAACTCATCAATTGGACACTGTAGAGCTCATTCCTCACATCAATCTTGTAGCTTTCACATCCCACATTGTATTTAGGAGTCGTTGGCACATTCAACTCAGTGGTTTTGGGGTAAGCCCGCTTTTCATGTCTTACACTGCATTTCTATCGCTTTTTGTGTTTCACTTCGTGTGAGTGTTTTCTTCTTTATTTCAGTGAGTACTTGTTGTCATTTTGATGTATGTTAGCTTGTAGAACCACCTTTTTAGTTTATGTTCACATCTCACTATTGTTGCATGCATGACACTATTTTTTCACGGACAGTCGTCATTGTAGTGACTCGCTTCACACACATGCATGCTTTCTCATTTTCTGAATCTTGCACTTGATATTTTCATGTATGATCATGCACTCTTGTTCGCGCTCATCTCACTATGCATTCAGACTTCTCATGTTTTCATTCCCCTGTCGGCCGAACTAGGCTGCCTTGGTTCGGATTGTGCCTTGTCCGGCTAGCACTGCACATTTTTGGAAGCGAAGGGTGTGCCTTCCCTCCAAAAATTGTGCAAGTCTGGCCAAGCACTGACCTCCAAGCTTGCATTGTGCAATTCTTGGAGGCAATCTCCTGCTGGCCCCAGAAACTATGCAATGTAGTTTGCTAGTTGCATGTCACTACTAACTAAGATTGTGCATTCCGCAGTTTCAATCCTCAGTAGGTCAGGATGGACTGTGCAATGTGCAATTCAAGAAATCATTCAGCCTCCCAACAACCCGGACTGTGCCTTGCATATTTTTGGCAGTCAGTCTCCTGACCTCTTGGCAGAAATTGTGCAACCTTCATGATCAGTCACACAGGTATGTTGCAAGTCAGTTCTCAAGTTTGTTTTTGTTTTTTACTGACATATTTCTTTCCATGAGTGTTACTATGTCTCCAAGCATCACAATTTTTTGTCTATCTCTTAGCAACACAAGTACAATGGCCTTCAAGAGAGAAGATTTACAGGTGTTGCAGCCAAGCAAGTGTCTATGAGCTTGCCTACCTGTGAAGACATCAAGTTGTTCATAGACAAGGACATCAAGATAATATGGTAGCAGTAGTAGTAGAAGATAGCACACCTTCACACAACAAACATAAGAGGAAGGTTGTTGACAACACAGAGGTGGAACACAGTTGCAAGCTCAAGTAGATCCACCTGTGATGAAAGAAACTTTGGAGACTGAGGCTATAAGGTGAAGGCGCGACATGAATATTACGCGAAGGTAGAGAATGGAACAGAGAAGGAGTTTTATGTGATAAAGTAGCAACTCAAGGAAGAATAGGAGCTGCATATATGAGAGAATGAGTTGCAACAGGAACAGGCACAGACGGATAAAACTGTGCTCGTACAAGTTATAGATCCATCCCAGCAGCTGGCACGGAGCAGACAAGGTGAGAAGTGTTGTTGATCGCATGAAAGGGAATTCAATAGCATGCATGTCATTGTGCACACGCATGTGATTCCACCCATTCAAAACACTCACCAAGGCAAAGAGAAGAAGCAAGTCTAACGTGTTGGTAGTCTAGCCGCACCTAGGACGACCATGCGCATGGTATCAAACAATTCAAACAGAGGAGCCATATTAGTGTACCCGGATGCAACATAGGAAAGAGTTCGCCTTAGCAAGATTTCACCATTGAGTGCATGGACACCAAGCTTGGCATCAGTTCACCACCATCAACCATCACAAGGATGTCAAAGAGTTGGTCTGATCACAATGGTCTGAGTGTAGTGATGTTTTGCACAGCTTGCTCAAGTCATTCTGTCTCACATGGGTACATGTGCATTGTAATGTAACATCTTGGCAAGTGTAAGTTCAAGTGTTGATAGTTGGATGTAACAGTCATAGAGTAGATGAAGAGTCAAGAGGGTAGATGAACTGTCACAAAGGGGAATGTCAAGGGTCACCCCCTCCTTTGCTATAAATAGTCCCTCATAACTCATTGTATGGGATTTTGGTTGGCCAAGCTTCTGATAGGAGTATCTTAGATTAAGCTTGGACAATATTGTAATGCACCTTGGCTTCTCCATTGCGCAGAGCTAGTATATCTCTTTGGAGGAGTAGGTGGTTGTGGTTGTAACATTCCGCTATCAGAACTAGTGGTTAGACATGGATGTATTATATGGTTGGAACTTACATTTCTTAATATAACAAATCCAGCATGTTTCATGCATATGTTGTATTTTATTATAGCTATCTTATTTACACTAAATGATATATGTATTTGTTTGCTTACGCATGCATGTATGGACTATTCTATATAAGTGTGTATGAATCTTTCTTAAATGTGTTGTTGGTTTAACCATCACTTTGGATTGCTTTCTAACTTGCTTTCCAGCTTGTGATGCATCTCACTTGTGTGTTTCCTTCCAAGCTGAGTTCTATTACAAGTTTCCAAGGGGCGCACTCACCTCACCCTCCAAGTGTTAGAACCTCTCATGCACCTTCCTTGACTTACTGCAGTTGTCACACCCTTGCTACCAACAGGGACATCTTACTTGCCTCTGTGCAAAATTGCGATCAAGGCATTACCGTACAACCCATTGCTAGGACTCCTACACCAAATGGTATGAGGTATAATTGGGACTTCTTACCAGGGAGATCCCCTGGCATGTTGGTGGGTCCAGCACCGTCAACAAGCTTATATTCATGAAAGCAAGCCAAAACTTGAGAAAATGGAAAATCAAGAAACATGGCTAGGAAACAAAATGCAACAAAGAATAGATGTTCAAATCCCTGTAGTGAGGGAGAAGATCTTGACGAGAAATATACCTAAAAAAATGGATCTTGAGATAGAAGAGTGACAATTGGAAAAGAGAGTAAATGTTCAAACATAAGAAGAAGCAAAGGTATAAGTTAAATTAAAAGAGGGACCCTCAAATCAAATAGGTTTTCAAATGCAGTTGGGAAACCTAGAGTTCTCTACCTCCTCCTATGTTTCCACTCATTTGGAGTCATTGTCAATTGAAGAAACTCCCTCCACCACCTAAGTGTTACAGAGAAATTATCAACAGATTGAATAAAGAAGTCATAATGTAAGAAGCAACATGGAAACTCAGCTAACAGCACAAGAAACTCCAACTTATCAAACAAGACTACTCTCTACTATGGATTTAGAAAGGAACCAATTAAAATAATCCCTCATGAATCCAACAATTCAATCTCTTCCTTTAGGACTTGATTTTAAAAAATTAGATCTATCCATAAATATAGTTGACATTCCATTGTTTGAAAAGATTAATTTGCATAGACAAGCAGGGGAAATTCTTTATAGTGACTTAAGAAAAAGCTATTTTGCAACAAGTAAAGCAAAAAAGATTTTGCAGAAAGTTTTAAATACGCTCAAGAAAGAAAAGGCAAATTCTAGAGCACTGCATATTCAAAATGAGGAGTATAAGAAGCTAATTGTTAAATTAGGAATAGATTCAGAAAACATGGAAGTTATCAAAAGATTGTTGTAAAACAAAAAATATATGGTGTAATCATTAAGGAAGAAGTTGAAAACTCTTGGGATTGAGCACGCTCAAACAACTAAAGGCTAGTTCAGGTTGAGAAAGAGAAGGAAGCATTGATGAGAGAGTTACTGGATAGAAACATATATTTTCATTTTGCAGGAACAAGTGCAAATATTAAAAGAATTAATCAAAAGCCATTTTTTCACTACTTTGGTCCCAAGTGAGTCCAATGACCCCTTAGAGAAGCTTACAAAAGTTATGGTATAACTCAAAATTTTAGATTTTGAACTAAAGAAAATTAAGGACAACCTAACTTAGGTAAAGGAACAACCCGATATCAAGGAGAGGCAACTAAATATAGCAAAATAAAACAATGATATGTTGACCACCAAGAACAAGGAAACATAAGATGAGATCAAGGATTTAAAAACCAAATTGAAGGGAAACATCTCTCTAATTGAAGCTAGACAAATTGTTTGGGATGATATATCCGAGAGATCCATTATATATGGGAGTATATTCATACAAATTCTCAACATAAAATAAGCATGAATGGGTCTGAATTAATGATTGAGGCATGCAAGAAACATCTATAGAAAGAATTAGTGAAGGCTAAAAAGGTGATCAAATATGTAAATGGAAAATATTCAACTGAACTAAGGGCATTAGATATCATAGACAGAGTTGGAGTAATTATGGAAATCAATAAAATGAATGAGAAAAACATACTTTGTATCCATATTGACAACAAATTAAAGGAGGTTTAGAATTCAATATCATTGTTTGATTCCAAATTTGATTGGAGGACTAGAGCTATGCTACCTAATCATTGGGACCAACAAGGAAATTTGCTTTCTTGGGAATTTTACGAAAAGAAACTAGTGGGTGTTAAAAGAAGAGTAGATGCAACAAATGAAAAGACTGCGATTCTAAAGGAAGGAATTATAGTGAATTATTTGGAGAGGGACTTCCAACTTCCTTAGCTAATGAAGACACTATTTGTTGCAAAAAATGATTATACAAAGCATTCAAATTTGAAAGTTCCATTCCATAAAATGATCCAGTTTCAGCTCCTAGATGTAGTGTAGAAGAAGTGTGATTGGTTGATTACTCTTATTGAAGGATAACTTCAAATGGCAGAAGCAAGCACCAATCCACAAATTCAATGTTCCACTAGCCATCTGACTCCTCAAAAATGAGAACATTTAATTTTGTAACATCGTAAAATAATTTTTAGTTATGGCTAGTTAAGTAGTTAGAGATGTTTTGACAGTTACCTTTGTAACTAATTTTAATGTAATATTTGAAAGACATGAGAACCAGTGGAAAAGGGTTCAGAGTTTTGGCATTTTAAGTACTTGTGTAATAATTTTGGCTTCCTTCGAGAGAATAATAAAAATCATCAGGCTTATTCCAGTATATGTTGGTACATTACAATATGTGTTGTTTCTCTTATGTTTTTTCCATATTTGTTTTGCTTCTTTAAAACACATGTATGATCATAGTAGATTTATTTTATGTATGTTTAGTAGTTACAGTGAATACCTGTAAGTTCTATTCAAAGGCATCTTAATAGGCTCTCCATTACTTCTGCACTTCCATTATTAACCTAAATCATTCATACTTTCTTAATCTAAATATATTTATGTTGTTCAAGAAACTCCAGATTTCATGGATTTCATAGGGTAAAAAGCAAGGCTTCTATGCCTCAAATAAATTCACACCAGAACCTATAATTAATTGGCAGTGATATAATGATCATTACATCCTATAGATCCAAAAATTTTACATTAGTCTTATGGTGTAACAAATCCCTAATGGACCTTAGTATTTTAGTGTAACAATACCCTGGTGGGCATTATTATTGTGGTGTAACAACGCCTTGGTGGGCATCAGTAATGTTGAGTAACAACGTCGTAATGGGCCTCATTCTTGTGGTGTAATAGTGCCCTAATAGGCCTCAATTATTGGATATGATAACGACCTCTTTGGGCCTTCTTATATGTGATATGATAAAATATTATGAAAGAGATATGAAGGATATTATGACAAAGATATGAAGAATTTTTTGGGAATCTATTTGGTTTCCTCTTGCATATGTTGCTCATGATATAACATGAAAGGAATGTTCCTAGTGATGAAATGTTATTTTTCATTATGAAAATCCATACTCTAATAGTAGGTAATTGTTGAAGGTTGGTAGCAAGGGAATCAAATGTTTACCTCCTTGAGGACAAATTTGGCCAATCTAACACATTTAGGACTCTAGCCGAGAATTGTTTCTTCCATTGTTGCACACTGGGACTCCATAGTTGAGAATTGTTTCTTCCAAATTGGATTGATTTTATAGGCTAAAAGGCAGGGATTGTGTGCCTTAAATAAATGCACACCGAAATCAATAATTACTAATTAAATAGTATACAATTTGAATCAATGAGATTGGCCAAGAAATTAATCCTGGGGGTGCTTTTTAGTGAAGCAAGAAAATTTTGGTCTACTTCACAAAAATGCATGCCTAGACTTCATTTCAAGGCCAAATTAAATGATTCAACTTGGAGAGTATTTTTTTACTCATAATTAACATTAATACAATTAAATATTTTTATTTTTTCACATAGATATTTGTGTTGTTCAAGAATACTCCAATTTTCACACCAGGGTTTGTGTGCCTCAAATAAATGCACACCAGGACTTGTAAGTAATTAACAATGATATAATTATCATTCCAGCCTATGGATCCAAAACATTATATATCATTCTTGTGCTATAATACCACCCTAATTGGCCTCAGTGTTGTGGTGTAACATTTCCATAATGGGACTCTATATTATGGTCTAACAATGCCCTAATGGGCCTCAGTCTTGTGGTGTAACAACCCCCTAATGGGCCCCAATTCTTGCGTATGATAATCGCCTCTTTGGGCCTTATTATCTATGATATGAGAAAATATTATGACAGAGATATGAAGTAGATTATGAAAAAGATATGAAGAATTGTTTTTGGAAGCTATTTGTTTGGCTCTTGCATGTGTTACTCATGATATAACATGCAATGAATGTTCCTAGTGATGAAATGCTATTTCTATTCATGAAACGCCATATTCTAATAGTAGGTAGTTTTTGAAGGTTGGTAGCTAGGGAATAAAATTTTGACCTCCTTTGATCACAAATTTGTCCAATCTAATGCATCTAGGAAACCATAATCAAGAATTGTTTCTTCCATTGTTGCACACTAGGACTCCATAGCCAATAACTGTTTACTCCAAATTATATTGATTTTATAGAGTAAAAGGTAGAGATTGTGTAGCTCAAATAAATGCACACCAGGACCAATAATTACTAATTAAATAGTATACAATTTGAATCACTCAAATTTTCCAAGAAATGAAGTATGGACGTGCATTTTAGTGATGAAATTCTATTTTTCTTCATGAAACTCCATATTATAATAATAGGCAATTGTTGAAGGTTGGTAACTAGGGCATCAAATTTTGACCTCTTGAGGAAACATTTGGCCAATCTAACACATCTAGGACTCCATAGACCAAAGGATTAGGCACTAGTCTAAGGATTTTAGTGATCAAACTCCTCTTTCTCCATATTTTCTCCTCCTAAATTTTGCTCCCCTAAAGGTAGGGCGGAAATCGAAGGCTTGTGGCGAAATTTCAAGGAGATAATTTTTCATGAATTTGAGAGTCCAAACATCAAGCTCATGGTCTAGGCTACCTATGCCCCAAGTTTGGTGGATATCCACCCAAGTTTCATCCATAAAATCTCTTGCTCTAGGTGCTACTCTAAAGGGGAAAACCTAGATATTTCTCTCTCATCTTGAGGACTTCTTTGAGGGTTGTATGAGCCTAGTATCCATTGGAATAAATGTCAAGGAAACCATTCTTCTGCCTTGACCTAGTGAGTACCTTGGAAGCATTTCTTCCCACAGTTATTCATAAAACACTAGGTATAGTTTAATTCTTTCTTAGGTCTCTTAAAGGGAGCAAAGACCCTTTTAGAAGTGTTAAATCGTCACATAAATATTCTTTGAGAGGTCCTACCTCATCTCCTAGAGCCTTGACCTTAGGATACATATTATCGTCATCATATCTAAAACCCTGAGGCTTGGTCTCTCCATCCTAAATATTTTCTTGGATAGCATGTTAGCTTCCTTAAATAATTGAGCCACTATTGTGTCTCTCCTTGAATGAGCATGGAGGAATCACTTCATACCTAAATCATTGAGTTTTCCATTCTAAGTGATTCTATTCCCACCGAGACTCCTCCCATTGGTGAAGGTTTGTAAAGAGTAGGGGACCTTTACTAAAGTGATAATGGGGCATTGCCCCAATGTTGTCACTTAGTATAATAGTTGTCCCTTAGGTTTTCCCTTCCTTAGGGCCCTACTAGATTGTGTGGTAATGTGAAACATTCCATCAATATAGTGGAAAATATTCCACTTATATATTACCTTAAGAGGACACCATTTATCCTATCATGTTCCAACCATATTCCAAACAATTTTACAATTAGAATGTACAACATTTTTCATTGGCTAAATGTGGAAAAAAGGGGTATGTTGCCTCTACTCTATGTTGCAAGAAATGAAAATTGACATATAAACACAACAATATCCAACTAACTTATTGAAAGTCAACTATTAATAGTTTTTCTCCATCCAGATAACAAAATCGATCCACATTTTGTTTTGTAACATGTCCTTTCAAAGTGTGTTGAATGACGAGCATATTTTTTCTCTTGTCAAAACATGGCACATGGGCTAGTTAAACTAATTAATATGAAATCATTTACTTTTTTCTAGGAAATAAAATA